>PITB01025680.1:0-22504 GCA_004024585.1 Paradoxurus hermaphroditus
AGGGCCTGGCTTCGAACCTAATACAGGTAATCCCTGTGTCCGCTGTGTCTCGGTAGACCGCTAGGATTATCTACTTGCCAGCCTGGGGGGAGTGCGGAGTGGGCTTTCTTTCCTTTGCTCCGCAGTCTGTCCATTCCCCGGTAGCAGTTTCAGGCCTTCCTGCCATCCTTCCTTCTTCAGCTCTAGCTTCTCCTCTGCAGCCCAGGAAAAGGAAGGTCGGAGTTGAAAAGCAAGGAGAAACAACCCAAAAAGTTAAACTTGGTTTTTGAGCTTCTCAGGCCTCAGGTTGCAGAAAGAATTTGTTCAGAGCGATTTTAACTCTACCGGGTGTTCATCTCAGGAATTCAGGCTCTGACCCCTCAATACGACGCCGCCGCTCCGGAGCTCCCTCCCCGAGTGCTTCGGCTGACCTGCTTCTCCGCGCTGGCAGCATTTCTGAAGGCAGTGAGGTTCAGGACGCCTGGCCGTGTGTTCACAGTTCTGTGCTGGGTGGGAGAGAAGGGGGCGATCGTATATTCCCCAGTGGACTTTGGCCTCCGCGCATGCGAGTCACGTGCACCCTGTAACGCAATAGCCCCGCGCTCGGTGTGTCGCTTTTCAGTTCAGAGAAACATTGTTGACAGCATTATCGTTATCACGTCTGTCTAACCACATGACACATGACAAAGCCAAACATTTTCAGAATCCTGAGGGCTGTGATAAAGGAGGCGTCTGTCTGTAGAGGCCGGAGCAGAGCCAGAACTGTTAGGCAGCAAAAAAAAAAAAAAAGGCTTTGTATTTTGTCGTTTTCAGAGTTCCTTCATAAACATTGTTATTTCGTTTGATTCTTTTAGCAACTCTGCAAGAAGGTGGTTGGTTTCATTCTACAGAGAAAAAGTGAGGCTCAGAGATGTTGAGCAGCTTCTCCAAGGTCACATAGGAGTTTGCAGAGGTAGTCTTTGACCCCCGGTCTTCTGTCCCCTCTGAGTCTAGTGCCGCTCTCGCCACCTGGCATCACTGATGATACCAGACCGTGTGTTCCGATCAGAGCTCGCCCTGCAGCTAGGATGCAAACAAATTGCTCGTCTCCGTTTCCTTGGGCAGCTGGAGCGCCTCTGTGATTTTTTTTTTTTAATGAGCAGCCAGTCTGAGTGTCAGCCGAACTGAGTTACGTACTGTGACGTCACTAAGACATTGACGCTAGTGGGTACAGAGGTCGGACGATGTCTTCAGCTTCCTGTGGTACCCCGTTTATTAGCGGAAAAACGTTTAAGGATATTTAGGGGATAATGGGTGTAGGAATCCACTTAAAGAATAATAGAGTACAAATTTTATGAGTTGCGAAAGAAACTTAAAACACTTCTCTTGGGTTTTTCCTTATTTCTCCCCTCTCTCCCCCTCGGAAGAGCTGAGAAATTGAGCTAAGCATTCCTTTGGTGCTAATGATCATTTTTGTAGGCAGGAAGGATGTCTTGCTTCTGTGGGCGTTTTCTGTGTTTCAGAATCAGGAAAGCAACGTTTTAAAGATTGACTTCAAAGATTTTTGAGAAGTCCTTTGAAAAGCCTTTGGTCTTAGGGTTCTTAGAAATTTTATGACATTTCTGGTTGTGTCAAGTGAAATGTTAAAGCCAAAAGAGCAAACCTTGATAGCAAATTTTGGAGGTAGTTTAAGAAAGAAAATATAAATTTGTCGCTAAGTGGTCAGTGAGTTGGGGCCCCAGCCCTGGTTCACCTTCAGTTTAGCGCATACATAGTAAGTCTGAGAAGTAAGTAGTTGAGAATTAACTGTGGCTTCTGCTTCGTGTTTTTTTAGTAGGTTTTTTTTTTCTTGCTTTGTGTTTTTAAAGACTTACGGATTGTTCTTAATTGGCCCCCTCTCGAAGGGCTGCACCCGGGAAGGTGGCCAGAGCGTCCTTCTATCCTTCGAAAGTGCTTAAATGGCGTGGACTGCCTGTTTAACTGGACACAGCTTAGTCTTGTTGGCAAAAGTGAATCAGTGTTTGCTAACCCCAATTTCCTGTCTGCTAACCCTTCGTTTACTGTTTTCTCTCCCCTGTTGTTACGAATATCACCTGGTGGACCTTATTTTTCCAGGTGGAGAAGGGCATCTCAGAGTGACCGATAATCAGGGAATTTGCTTATTAGCTTGCCTGTCTAACAAAGACGCGTCTGTGAGCTTTAACACTTTCTCCCTCTGCCTGCCAGCCACTCCATGTCTGCATCTCCCTAGGTTTTTGAAAAGCTTTGGTAGTTTGTAATGTATTCAGGTAACAGAGCAGTTAGAATTATGGGAATTCCATGAAGGATTGATCTATTAAAGGTAAAAGAAATTACATTTTGTGTTAGACCTGGTATTTTCTACTAGATTCTGGTGGCAGTAAGGGATAGTCACCCAAGACTTTATTAAAACCATTAATGAGAGCCACATAGAATCAAGAATTCTTTTTTTCCCACCAGTCGACTGTTACTCCCGTTCAGCAGTGGGTCCTCTCACCTCAGGGGGCAGAACCCGTGTTCTGCAGAGGCATAGTTCCCAAATCGTGCTGGCTGGGGGGAGCTGGGGTTGGCATTTCAAACAGATGGGGTTTCCGCTTCCAGCACCGCTGCCTTATAAGTTCTGTGATCTTGGGTGCAGCAGATTTCCCCCCTCTTTGATGTCACGTCCTCATTTGTAGGTAGGGGTACCACCTGCCTCATGTTGTGAGCATGAATTGGCCGAATGTATTTGAAAGCGCTTTGTGCCCGGTGCATGCAAGGAATCCGGGAAACATTCATTTTTCTCTTCGTAGCGACTCTGATTCCCTTTGCATTATGTTGCAGGTGTTATATCTGTTTCTTGAAGCTTTTTGTCAATATCCTCACAGAGGCATTCAGTGAGTGAGTGGGGGAAGAACTCTACGTACCGCTAAGCATTATGGGGAACACCAGCCCAGGGGTGTTGGTTCACTTCCGTCTAGGAAGTAAACAAGAAGTGTTTACTCACGAGTCCATAGAGTAAATAAATTAATACTGTAGAATTTACTGCTGATACTGGCTAGTGAATGGATTGCTCTGGGGGGTTATTATTGCAATTTACTTGGGATCCAAAAATTTTTCAAATAAAGTATAGTTGTTTCATCACTTCTTATGTTTGAGATTTCCCTTGACTTTGTACTAGTTGTTCTTTGTGAATTCATTTATGGTGTTTGATTTTTCCAGGTCTTGTCCAGAAGGCTAAGAAAGCCAAGAATAGGCTGTTGAAACGAGAGGGAGATGACCGAGCAGAGTCGGGGACACAAGGCTATGAGTCTTTCAGCTATGGAGGGGTTGACCCTTACATGTGGGAACCCCAGGAGCTTGGTAAGAAATTCTTTTCTTTCATTCAGCAGATGTGTGAGCATCTTGATGTCCTAGCTGATGTTTTAAGAGTTGGCTGAGGAGGCATCAGTAAACCAGAATGGTCTCAGCCTCTCACGGTCCTTATGTCCCAGCAAGGGGCGAAAATGGACCAGAATGAGCTGAGCACCTGCTTTGTGTTAGGCACTGCATTAAATGCTTTACACGTGGACTCACGTAATCCTCACTGCACTTGGCGGGGTCCTTCCCAGAGTCCAACAACTAAGCAGCTTCAGAAATGAGACAGGAATCCCGGCGTTTGCCATCAGCCCCGCAGAGACTCCACTGTTGGCTGTCTCCTCTCACGTAGGACATTACCTGCCTAGCCAGAGGCACTCGCTGATTTGTGCAACGTGATTTTCTAAACACGTAATTATCATACCATCAACTGACTTTCAAAATAATCATCTTTTTGGGGTGATGAAATGTTCCGTAGTTTATTTCGGTGATGGTTGTACAACTCAATATACTAAAAACCGTGGGATTTGTGTGCTTTAAATGGTGAATTGTATGTCCACGAATAATATCTGAACAGAGCTGTTACCAGAACTGCCACATGAAGTTGAACTAGCTAATCTCGTGTGTCCTTTAACTGTCGAATGATAACAAAATTGAATATATTTTCTGTCCGTGCAATGGATAAACAGTGATTTACTCATAAGGCTTTATTATACTTTCATATCCATTGTCTTCTGCACCTTTCACAAAAGCTTTGTGAGGGGGAATGGGTAGTGATGCTCCTTCCCGTTTACAGATGAGGAAACAGGCTGCGGGAAGGGAACCGGTATTTATCCAGGGCCCTCTGCTGTATCCTCCTTGCAGGGCCCCTGTGGACTGCGTCTTTTTGGATGAGAAAAATCTTAGAACTGCACTCTTCAGTAGGATAGCCACTACATGTGGGTGTTTAAATTTAAGTAAATGAAAATTAAGTAAAATTTAAATGTCATTTCTTCAGGGACACCAGGGTGGCTCAGTTGGTTAAGCGATCAACCCTCCGTTTCAGTTCAGGGTGTGATCTCATAGTTTGTGGGATCGAGCTCTGAGTTGGGCTCTGTGCTGACAGCATGGAGTCTGCTTGGGGCTCTCTCGGTCTCTCTCTCTCTCTCTCTCTGCCTTTCCCTCAGTCCTTGCCTCTCTTTCTTTCCCTCTCTCAAAAGAAATAAAGAAACTTTAAAAAAAAGTCATTTCCTCAATCTTACATCAGCCGCATTTCAGGTGTTCAGTCTGCACCTGTGGCCGGTGGCGACCATATTGGAGAGTGGAAACATTTTCATCTTGGCAGGAGAAAATGACTTTAAAAATAATGCTGTATAACGTAACACCATCTGTTAATTGCATTTAAGCAAAAAAGCAAATTTAAAAATTTCAAATCAACATGCCGTATGCCCAAAACTAACATAAGCATATGTTAATTATACTTCAATTCAAAAAAATAAGAATTATACACGTAATTATGAGTTACATATGAAAGTCAGTTCAAAACATGAAGGAGAATTTGTGAATTCTTACTAGCTTTTTGATAGCCTGTTTCATGATGACCGGTGTTAGAGGATCAGAGCAGTTTTCTGATCAGTTTGCCTGTTTTCAACAACCGAAGGAAGTCAGCATTGTGGAGAGTCAAGAGAAGGGCAGATTTTAGAAGGTAGTATTTACGGTCACCCGTAAGAATTTGACACTAAAATGTAGTTAGACGTTAGAGAGCCTGGAAGGGGAGAAAAGGGGAGAGGATGCAGAGGGCGGTGGAGAGAAGCTCCCGGAGGGCACAGTGTATAAATGGCCCGGCGGGTCGGGAGGAGGAAGTGGACTGCGTGCCGGGGGAGGGGGGGCAGGTGCGAGGGCAGGATCGGCGTTTTGGGAGGGCGAGTGTTTCGGATGTGCTGAGACAGCAAGCTGCTGGGTTCCATTTGTGCGAGGAGGTTCCTCCTGGGTCTCTGCTGCTGGACTGAGCAAGGTATCGGTTTAATCTGTTCGCATTTACATTTTGGGGACTGTTTTGAGAAGGACTCTTTTTGTTCTGGTGAAGAACCATAGTGTACCAGCTTTGGAAAGTACAGAAAAGTATGAGAGATTTTTAAAAATTGCCCATAACGTTACCATCCTTTCTACTGAACAAAATCTCCCGTGCCAGACAGCGCTCGAAGGGCTGTATAAATTGTAACTTTCTAATCCTCCTACTAACTCCGTGAAGTGGGTACTCTGGTTCTCCCCGTTTTATAGAGGGGTGCTCTCGAGTTACAGAGATGTTAAGGAGCTGGTCGAAGGTCACACAGCGTGGGGCAGAATTGGGACTTGAGCACAGGCTGGCTCCAGTCCAGACTCTTCCCCACTGTACTCTGGGGCCTCTGGGCTCGTACTCTGTGGCCTCCCAGGAAATCATGGCTAATTACCGTTTTAGCAAATTCGTTTCCATTTGCTTGTCTTTGAATTTTTAGTAAGACTCTGAACTAGAATTTCTGCTTGGCGTGAAAGTCACGAGGATGAGCAGCAGGAGAGCGGGGCTCTTTCACGGAAACGACCAGTCATTTATCCCGTCTCCTCTCCTTCTAGGTGCTGTGAGAAGCCATCTTTCCGACTTCAAAAAATACCGAGCTGCCAGAATTGACCACTATGTTGTTGAAGTCAATAAATTAATAATCAGGTTAGAGAAGGTAAATTTTGTTGTTTTAAACCCTTATTTTTCCTGCAATTTCTGGGAGAAAAGAATCCCGTTTCTGCAGTGTGTACTCTGGGTGTCGTATACGCCCGATGCTGGCAGGGCAGCGCCCCAGCGAGAGCCCGCCGGCAGAGGCGCAGGCGGCCCGGCGGGCAGTGCCAGCTTGGGCTGGTTTTCCTGGAGGACGGGGCCCCGGTGGGCAGACTTGCCACAGAGCCCCCTTTCCTTTTCCGCTCTCCGAAGCCCCACTTGACTGCTGGGAAATGTTTCTGCCTTCAAATTGCTTCCTCTTTTGGGCATCCCGAGTATAGGCACACGAGGGGGCCTACGTAGCATGGGGTACTTGATAGCAAACAGAGAAGCTGGTGACCAGGTCTGTGAGGACTGCTCAGGCAGGGTCCGCGTGAGCGTGGGGACTTCTCGACTGAGCCTTCTCGTCCTCTAGTACCAGAGTGCGTTATTTATTTATTTTGAGAGAGAGTGGGAGAGAGAGAGAATCCTAAGCAGGCCCCACACTGTCAGCATGGAGCCCTGACGAGGGGCTCGAACTTACGAACTGTGAGGTCATGACCTGAGCCACCATCAAGAGTCAGACCCTTAACCAGCCGAGCCCCCCAGATACCCTCCTTCCACTCCGTCTGCCTCGACCTAGAAATGCTGGTTGTGTGTAACCTGGGTGGTGTGGTGGGCGCGGTAGCAGCTGCAGGGGCGGTTCTCGATGTGTACTCGTCTGCTCTGTAGATAGGTGGCCAGTTTCAGCGTCGCGGAGGACGGTGGGGAGTCGGGAGCTCTCCATTGCTTTCTGTAGCCACACCCCTGCTGGCCGCTTAAATGGGGAACTGACAGAGAGATTGGAGTCAGGTCATGGGAAGGGAGCTGCCTTCTGGATGCAAAGCTAAGACTCTGTCTCATGCAAAGTTGCTTTTGTGACTGTGGGGTTGGCGATGACAACTGAGACTTGAGAAGTGAAGGTGTGCAAATTCCTCCTTGATGCCTTTTGCCTGTGGGAAGTGCATACATCGCCCGTTGAACTCCGTGTGCGCTGTTTTCTCTTTGTCAGCTCACTGCCTTCGACAGAACGAATACCGAGTCTGCTAAGATACGAGGTAACTCGAGAATTTTGCTCATATTCATTCCGTTTATCTTTCTCCCTGATCACACCTCTTTGTAAGAAACGCCTTGCTTTGCTGTTTGCTTGATTTTTGTTTTGTTCTTCCCAAAGCAATAGAAAAGTCTGTGGTGCCTTGGGTCAACGACCAGGATGTTCCTTTCTGTCCAGACTGCGGGAGCAAGTTCAGCATCCGGAACCGCCGCCACCACTGCCGGCTCTGCGGGTCTATCATGTGCAAGAAGTGTATGGAGCTCATCAGCCTGCCTTTTGCAAGTAGGTAACACGGAGGCGGTGCCCTGGGCCCTGATCTCCTCTTGTGACCAGCTGGTTTGCTCGTCACCGCTCGGTGAATTTTCGAACATTTTTGTTTGAGTCCACGTCCCATGGGATCGTCATCCGTTCATCCCACGAAGCCTGCTACAGGCCAGGCTCTGTGTAGGGCCCGGGGATCCAGTGGTGGCTAACAAGGGCTGGCAAACTTTTTCTGTAAAAAATCAGATGATAAATGGTTTTTTGTTGTTGTTTTGTTTTTTTAGATGATAAATGTTTTAAGCTTCGTGGGCCACATACAGTCTCTGTGAGATTCCTTTTCCTTTTTTTAAACAGCCTTTTAAAAACCATACTTAGCTCAGGGCCATACAGAAGCAGGCTGGACTTGGTTTGCAGGTCATGTTTGCCCGCCCCTGGTCTATAAGACGTCACCCGTTCTCCCAGAGGGTCTAGCATCTAGCGGAGGATACAGACTTACAGACAAATCATTGCTGTATAAAGAGATAAGTACCGTGAGGGACACTGTGTCAGACACTCAGGAGAGCTGGCCCAGCTGTCGTCAGCCCTGCTTGGAAGTGGAGATTGTGAGAGAAGGTCTTAAACAGTGAGCACCAGGCTGTCCTTCTCTTTGAGATTAAAGTCACAAAGAGTTCATTGTCACATAGAACAGACTGTAACGTCATAATATGAGAGACACTGAGTGCTGGGGGGGGATCAAGAGCATGGATGCTCAGGTTTGGAAGGTGGTGTTCAAGAAGAGCCTTAACAGGTCATCGGCATTGCCAGGAGATAGGGCAGGAGGGATCCTGGACAGAGTACAGAGCAGGAGCAGAACTGTGGGGGGGCCCCGGGGAAGGTACGTAGAGGAGCAGGTAGAATAGTCGGGGGGGTGTAGAGGCCACATCTGAGAGTTACAGGGCTGGCGGCCACAAGGTTGAGGGGAACCACAGGATCCGGACTCTGAGTGTCAGCTAGTTAAAAGTTGCTAGTGATGATCTCATGGGCTTTGGGCCAATTCCGGGACACTCAGGGTGGTTTTGCAACCGTGGAGAGCTCTGCTAACTCTGGGTGTGCTGCTGGCCGCAGAGCGTGCAGGCCACGAGGGGCAGCAGACGTGTCCTATGTCCAGTTCTCACAGCCGGCAGGCACACGGTGCCATGATGCCCGCCCTTTCTCCCGAGGCTGACCTCGCGTGTCACCTGAGACTTCATAAGCTACGTCTTGAGGACTCTGTTCACCTTTCTTGTCTCAAGCTAATTAATCATCATTTCCTGGGCAACTGCTCTGGGGTAGCCCTGTTGCATATATCGGGGTACGAGTATGCATAAGGTGGGTGCCACCCTCCTAGAGTCACAGATTCGTAGAGCAGGCCTGGGTAGGCATAATACTGGGAGGAAAGCGGAAAGTGCTCTGAGGGGGCGATGCAGTAGGAACCGATAGGAAGGGCAGACTTTTATGGCCTCGAGGAATACGGGAGGGCTTCCTGAAGGATGTGCCATTCGAGCCGAGCTTTGGAAGGGGCAGGAGTCTGATGTTTGGGACTGGGGAAGTCTGTCGGGATAGTCCCGGGAGAACGTGGAGTGTGTTGGAGGCAGAGCAAATGGAGGAGGGCGGTTAGGGTCAGGTTACGAATTGGCCTCAGAGCCTCAAAGACACCTTCCTAGGCCGTGTGGCTCTTTCCCGGCTGGCGTTGAGTCCCTCCCTCCGCAGAGCCTGACCCCAGGAAGGCAGAGGTGTGGTGCTTCTTGCCAATAGACAGAGCCCGTGTCGGCACCCGTGGCCTCCCTCTGTTGTGAGCAGGGGGTGATTGGAGGCTGCGGGCCCACCGCTGCCTGTCCTGTGTTGTGCTTCACAGACAAGCTCACCAGTGCCAGCAAGGACTCCCTGAGCACCCACACCAGCCCCAGCCAGTCACCCAACAGTGTCCACGGCTCCCGGCGGGGCAGCATCAGCAGCGTGAGCAGCGTGAGCTCTGTCCTGGACGAGAAGGATGACGACCGGATCCGCTGCTGTACGCACTGCAAGGACACGCTGCTCAAGAGAGAGCAGCAGATTGACGAGAAGGAGCACACCCCCGACGTCGTGAAGCTCTACGAGGTGACTCACCGTGTGCGCTCCTGGGTCTGGTGCGAGACGCAGATTCGGCTGTCAGTTATGTGCACGCCCGCACATTTTGGAGAAAGCTTTGGGAAGTTGTTCCTTTGAACCATTTTCTGTCTCCTGAAGGGCTGTAGTGTGATTTCCTAGCTAGGGCCCTGGGTGACTCACTGAGTCATCGGGGGTGTGTTGCAACAACCTTGTTCCCTCTCCTCTCCTCGCCTACTTGAAAGCAGGAGGTTGGAGCCTCTGGTGGCCCAGGGGCAAGAGGAGGAAGGATGGTTGCCGTGGGGTGTGGACAGGATTTGGGGGTGAAGGCAGAAGCTGGGGCAGGTGGTGAACAGTGGGCCAGAGGAAATTCACTTGGGAGCTTCAGGCTTTACGAGTTTGAGTGACTGCCCATGGGCATAGAGCTTCCCCTTTAAACAATTTTTTTTTAATGTTTATTTTTGGGAGAGAGAGTATGAGTGGGGGAGAGACAGAGGGAGGGAGAGACACAGAATCCGAAGCAGGCTCTAGGCTCTAAGCCGTCAGCACAGGGCTCAAGGTGGGGCTCGAACCCACAAACCGTGAGACGGAGCTTCCTCTTAAGTCCATTCCGTTGCCTCAGCTGTCATTACCGCCCGCAGTCCACAACACCATTGGGAGTTGCACACTTTGAGAGGGACGTAGTGTAATGAAACCCGGGATTTAGTGTCAGCCTGGGGGCGAGACTGCCTCGGCCTCCCAGTGGCCAGGGGGGGCCTGCAGGCCAGGGGGAAATTGCCAAGTGGCGGTTTTGCAGGGAGATGGTAGGAGATGGGGAGGAGGCCAGCCTGGGCAGAGGAAGCAGCTCATGCAGAACCCTGAGCGGAGGAGGAGGGAGGGCACAGGTCTTCCTTGGCTTGCAGTGGGCTCGTCTCCTGATAAACCCATCAGGAGTTAAAAATATCCCGCGTCAAAACGCACGTAATACATCTCACCTACTGAACATCATAGTCTAGCCCGGCCTACCGTAACCGTGCTGGGAGCACTTATATTCTCCTACAGTTGGGCAGAATCCTCTAACACAGACTTACCTGATAATGAAGTGTGGAGTATGTCACGTAGCTCACTGAATACTGTACTGAAAGTGAAAAACGGAATGCTTTAAGGGTACTGTGTGTTGACGCTCATGATCGCACAGCCGACCTGGAGCTGCCTGCTGCCCGGCGTCTGACAGAGTGTTGGACTGCATGTCACTAGCCCGGGAAAAGATCTAAATTCAAAGTCCCACGCACAGTTTCTGCTGAACGCCTATCAATGCCTCACACCACTGGAGAGTTGAAAAATCATAAAGTCAAATAACCGTTGTAAGTCGGGAACCGTCTATATATTGTCTGGTGATCACTAAATGGTCACCGTTAGCAGTTCTGCTAACACATAGTGGCTGTGTTTCTGGAATCACCATGAAAACACTTAGACTTCTAGAAATGGTGTTAATGAAACCCTGTCCCGAGCTGCAGAGGTAGCCGTTATCCATCCTGTGTATGGAGTTCACGACCTGCTAATTCATTTTTGTTAGTAGCCACTGTGTTTTTTCCTGCCTTCATCTTTGAAGTGAGCCCCGGCAATGCCTTTTGCTGGTATCTTTCATCACCTGGCAGAGAAGGAATGTAGCAACCAGTTCCTTTCGTCCGCCTTGGTAAACTCATTGGCTTGTGTCCTGGAAGGCCTTGCTCTCTGCAAAAACATCCGGTCAAAAGTTCTGCCGTCATTTTCCTTCCTGCAAGATTTACTGCTTCTAAAGGAGTCTATAAATCAGGAAATTGATAACAACAGTAAAAACAAACAAAAAGCACTCTCTGCATATTTCTATATGAGAACACTGTACGTGTTACTTTTTTTAGTTAAAAAAAATTTTTTTAAGTAGACTGCATATCCAGTATGGGGCCTGAACTCACACCTGTGAGATGAAGAGCAGCATGCTCTGAACCTTACGGACTGAGCCAGCCGGGCGCCCTGAGAACCGCAGGTTTTAAATACACCTCTGTCGATAACAGCGTAACTTTCCTGTCCCTTGAGAGCACCACTCACCTCTTCTTTTTTGTTCTTAGAAATTACGGCTTTGCATGGAGAAAGTTGACCAGAAAGCTCCTGAGTACATCAGGATGGCAGCATCATTAAAGTAAGCTCTTCCTCTGTGTTTCTGATTCAGTGATGACTGTTTCCTGGCCCTTCGGGGCAGCTCCTCAGTAGCCGGAAATGAAAACCTTAACTCTGGCTGTGCTCTTCTGCGAGCAGCTGTGGAGAATCGTCGTCATATCTGTACGGTCCCACGTAGCCACGCTCACGTGACCCTAGTCATTCTGGTCGAGCAGGTTCATAGGCCCCACTGCCGAGTGCAGCATCCGGAGGCGTCCTCACGCGCCGGCCTAGCTAGACGCTGCCTCAGGGTGGCCTGGAGGCGTCAGGCCTTCGAGCAGGCATTTCCTTTAGAGCAGGGATTGGCACACTGCAGCTAACGGGCCAGATCTAGCCTGTCATCTCTTTCTTTATTTTTAATTAAGATATAATTCAGACACCAAAAAATTTACCCTTTAATGTGTACAGTTCAGTGGTTCTTTAGTGTATTCACCAAGTGTACAACCATCATCACTGTCTTAATTCTAAATCATTTCTTCATTCTAAGAAACCCCATATGCATTGGCAGTCCCTGCTCATTTCTCCTCTCCCTGGCAGTCAGTCACTAGTCGGCTTTCTGTCCGTGGATTTGCCTGTTTTGGACATTTCGTATAAACGGAATCATAAATATATATGATCTTTCACGTCTGGCTTCTTTCACGTAGCATAAAGTTTTCAAGGCCCGCTCCCGTGTGGCGGTAGATGGGTCAGTGTCCGTCCCGTCTGCGCGCGTGCGTCGTACGGACAGGCCGCATTTTGTTTGCCCATTGGGCTGTTGACGAACACTTGCGTTTTTCCACTTGTGGCTGTGATGAGTCATGTTTCAGTGACTATTCATGTGGACGTCTTTTTGTGGAAGCATGGTTTTACTTCGGGTCCATGCCTACGTGTGGAGTTGCCGGGTCACGTGGTAACTCTGGGTTTTAAACTTTTTGAGGAGCTGCCAGCCTGTTTTCTTAAAATGACTGTGCCACTTCACATTTCTACCTGCACTGCACGAGGGTTTCGGTGTCTCCGCGTCCTTGCCAACACTTGTTATTGCCACTTGTTTTTATAAATAACACTTTATTGCCACATGGCCATGCCCATTTGTTTGATCGTAACTACAAGCTGCAGCCGCAGAGTCGAATGGTTGTGACAGAGACTGTCTGGCAAAGCTAAAAATGTTTATTATCCGGCCCTCTCCCAGAAAAATAGGCTGACGTTTTCTTAGGAGCATTGCCTCTTCTCTAGGTTAGTGATGCGTGAGCTCGAGTCGGGAGTGCTACCGCTAGAATTGGACCCCC
Source organism: Paradoxurus hermaphroditus (assembly GCA_004024585.1). Classification (NCBI taxonomy): domain Eukaryota; kingdom Metazoa; phylum Chordata; class Mammalia; order Carnivora; family Viverridae; genus Paradoxurus; species Paradoxurus hermaphroditus. The sequence goes on from PITB01025680.1 coordinate 12,914, forward strand.
ACAGTCTCTCCCCAGCCCGCAGGAAAGATTATGGTATCCAGTGCTTTCGATTTGAGGCTTATCTGCCTTTGTGTTTATTGGCCCATTTACTGTGGCAACATGTTATAGTGTCCCCACAAGCAAAGCTTGGCTTTTCCTTCAAGCTATCAGTGACCAGGTTCTAAGTCTCTCGTATGGGCCTCACGTGAAAGGAAAATGAACTTTTTCGTTTACAGGGTCCTTGAGGAATTGAGTGTGTAGATTGTCTGACTTCCAGAATACGAATGGCTACACCCAGTTGGCGTGTGGCAGAAACACCCCCTCTCCTGCATGTCTCCCTGCCTCTGCTGCCGCTTTGGGACTCTCCTTCCAGTCCCTGTTCCCTCCCCCGGTGTTCGCCAGCTCACAGGGAAGGGAGAGAGAGGTGGGAGGGGAACAGAAAAGAGGTAGGGAAACCACTGCCGACCACCCCCCGCCCCCACAGTCCCGGCACCTGGACGCCTGCAGCCCTTGGCAGCCGTGGAAAGGGACGAAGCGCTGTCTCTCCAGCCGTCTCAGCCACCCCTGCGCCGGGGCCTCTCCTTTCCACGACTTGTACCTTCTGTACCCCCCTTCCTCTTTTCATTCCACGAACGGGGAACGGTAGGAAAGGACACATCTTCTTTTCTACCTGCAGTTCACTGAGCAGTTGCGATCAGCGGAGCATATACCCTCCCTCTGAGTAGGTTGGGAGAAGCAGCTCCAGTCATTCGGATATGTAGCTCCCCTAAATGGAGACCCGTTGGCTTGGTGCACCTGTCTCGTGCTCTCTTCCTCGGAACTTACTGGAATGAACACCCTGCCTCCCACGTGTGCCCGTTGGTTTGCAATCACGACAGGGTTCTCCTCTTCCTGGATGCCGGCAAGGAGAGCTGTGCTCCTCGGTCTGAGCTGGCACTCAGCTTCCCCTCAGGATGTTGTTACCCACAGGGCTCCTCTCCCTGAGGCTGTCGTTTCTCTTGCTTCGTGCCTCAGACACGGTCGTGGGTCAGTGGGCCTCCCCATCCAGCCAGCTGACTCCCATTGCTCAGCACGTTTCCAGATGTCTAACTCCGACTTCTCCAAAGACTGGTTCTGGAGGGCTTTAAGTGAATTTTACTCCCTCATTCATTCAGTGGATATTTGTGGAACACCAGCTATGTGCCAAGTACCATTTTAGGTGCCGGGACTGTGGCAGTGAACAGTGAAGACCACGTCCACTTACTGGAGCTTCATTGTCCTGGGAGCACAGGCCGTAACCAGGTGAATGAGTCATGAACAAGAAAACTTCGACATGAAGGTGCTCTGTGGGAAGCGTGCTGGTTGACGTGACTGAGACCGTGGCGTGCTTTCAGATTTGGGCCGACCTTGTATTTTCCACCCAACGTGGAGGTACCATGATGAAGCACGTGCGTTCTCAGTGCTAGCGCGATGTTCCTTTTGCAACCACGCAGTTCGAGACGAGACCAGCTTGTTGATCCTCCAGCTACAGCGCACGCCAAGATCTTTCCAGCTGGGATGTCTTGTCGATGGCAGACGAGGTCAGCCCCGCAGTCCTTTCTGCTTATTTCACTCAGGTTGCTGCTGCCTCAGAAAGGGGCCTGAGTGGCCGTTGCTGAGGCCGCACTAACAGCCGCGAGGTCTTCCGAAGCGTTTCTCTTCTCGGTGAACACTGATGGAGCTCGGCCGTGTGCTAGTTCCTGAGGGTATGGGAAGGAAAAGCCATCGTCACGCTTGGATCTCGGGCCTGTGGGGGTGACGGACTTGTAAATGAGCAGTTCTGAGGTCACACGATAGCTGCCGTTGCTCCTTGGAGCTAAGTGGAATGAGGCCACCTCTGGCCTTCTCTGAAGTCCCCTGCTCCGCCCCGCGCACTCCGCCCCGCGCACTCCTCCCCGCGCACTCCTCCCTTCTTCATTTGGAGTCAAGGTGCTTTTCTCATGTAGGGAGCAATCGTTCAGCAGTCCCAGGGCATGGGGCAGTGGATCTCATGCCGTGCTGGGTATCACTGGGTGTTGGGGGTTCCTGTTCTCCCTGCGTAGTCTGAGTGAGAAAAGCCAGCTGCTTCCTCCTCTGATGGGGTGTAGCCAACTAATTTAGTAAACCACTTCATGGGTCTTCCTAGGTAGAATGAAACTGTTGAGGGCAAGTAGGCTGAAGTAGATCCATCTGCATTTATTTGGTGACGAGCATAAGAACTAGTCCTCAGAGGCCTAGGCGCTAATCTGGTCCTGTGGTGTCTGCAGACTAAAAGAACTACAAGCAGCTTCTGTGTGATTAGCGCTTACATTTAGAAGAGGAATGAGCCCTGCGTTATATACAGGAGTCTGAAATAATACCACGTGGAGAGAATCAGCTGTGTCTACCTTTGTAAGGCCCTAAACCTTTGGAGCCCTTTTGCACCATGCTCTCCGGTCAGCGTGGTGAAACTTGAATATTTCTGTGATTTCTCCGTAGTGCTGGGGAGACCACCTACAGTCTGGAACATGCCGGTGACCTTCGAGTAGAAGTGCAGAAAGTGTACGAGCTCATAGACGCTCTGAGGTAAGGTCCGCTCGGTGCTGTCTGACTCGCGCCTTGAGTGGAGGAGGTGCGGTTTCAGTGAGAGGGGCCGGGGGCTGGCAGGCCTGAGCTTACCCAGAGTCCCGGCGAGTACGTGTGAGGAGCGGGCGGCGCGTAGGCGCCAGCTGCGGCTCTCCACACATCTCAGTGACTTGGTTAAGGCTTCTAGTGTTCGTTATTGAAGAAATAGGAACTGATTACCGACACCATCTTTGTGACAACCATTGATTGTATCCACATCTCATTAATTCGACCAGAGCTACTGGTGTGATAGTGATTAATACTCTCATCTCGTAGGTGAGAAAATGGACCCCAGCCAGCAAAGTGGCGGAGCCGATAGAAAGCCAGGTTCTTTCTGTAGGTCAACAGCTGCTTTTTAACCGTGGACTGGTTGTCGGGGTTAAATCAGCCCTTTGACTTGTAGAAAGTATAGTGAGTCGGAGGGAGAACTGAGGTAAGGCAGCCTTGTCCACCTGTCTGTGCAGGACCGGCTGTGTGATTTGCGGGACCTAGTGCAAAATGATAATGCAGGTCTCCGGTCAGGATTGTTAAGAGGTTTCAGACCGTGACATCAGAATATTAAATCAGGCCCAGGCCTCTCCCTCATGAAGTTGGCCCTGCACGTGTGGCCCGTCCCCTTTGATGGGCGAGTGTCGGCCGTTCACCCTGTGCTGTGTCGGGGGCGTTGCGTACAACCGCAGGGTAAGAAATGGGCTTCACCTTGAAGGACACTTCTTGGAGTCTTTAACCTGCTGCTTCCACGAATGGTCCCGGCATGAGAGCCTGGCAGCTCCGAGACGGCTGCCTTGTTTCTGGGACTGGCAGCGCCCGTTACATTGATGTGTTTGTTCCAATTCAGTAAGAAGATCTTAACCTTAGGCTTGAACCAGGACCCTCCGCCACATCCAAACACTTTGCGGCTGCAGAGGATGATCCGCTACTCGGCGACGCTTTTTGTGCAGGTAAAGCCGTCCTGCCGTGGCAGAGACGCCTCACTCGCCTCCCCTGCTTTTCTGCCGCTCGGAGGGCAGCCGCGCCAATGGCTCGTGTTCTCTGTGTGCGCTTAGTACTTAAAATTATAAATCCAATCGTGCCACACTTAGAGAAAAATCTGGACTACAAAGAAACGTAGAAACTTCTTAATTCCGTGTCCCCAGGACCATCACACGTCATTCTGGCGTATCATCCTCTTTTTTTCATTTGCATTTGTTGTATTAACTAGTTACGATTAGTACGTGTTTGCAAATTTATGTTTTCTCTTTTTAACACTGAACTTTCTATCCTAAGCACTTTTCACATAAAAGTGGAACAGCTGTCACTTGAATGGCTGCAGAACACGACTCTGCACGCACCATCCTTTAATCGTTCCCCTTTCACCGGGCATCTCATCGATGCCCGTGTTTCGCTGGTACGAATACTGCCCGACGGACATACTTACACACGCCGTCTCTTCCTCAGGATGAGCTCCTGAGGGACTCTTCCTGGGCCATTGCTTGGGAGGAGACAGCTGATTGTTCACAGGCCGACTAACCCTTGGGCGGTTAGAACGGAGGTGTTTCTGCCTCAGCACACCTCTTGGGGGAGCAGGCACCTCTGGGGCTGCACGACAGAGTGATCCAGTGGAGCCCTGTGGGCTCAGTTTCCCAACACCGTGTTGCAGAGAAATAGGCCCTTTGTCCTTTTTTTTTTTTTAAACGTTTATTTATTTTTGAAAGAGAAAGAGCGTCAGCAGGGGAGGGGCAGAGAGAGAGGGAGACCTCGAATCCGAAGCAGGCTGCAGGCTCTGAGCTGTCAGCACAGAGCGTGAGGCGGGGCTCAAACTCCCAAACCTCGAGATCCTGACCTGAGCCGAAGTTGGACGTTTAACTGACTGAGCCACCCAGGCGCCCCGGCCCCTTGTCCTTTTGATTAGTGTATTCAGCAGCATGTGGTGAGTGCCTGCTGTGTCCCAGGCAGTGTTCCAGATGCTGCGTGTCCTGCCATGAGCAAAAACACACTCCTGTTCCGTAAAATTTACTTTCTAGATGGCGCTAGACCAGAAGTAACTAAAACATACAGATTAGAAGACGGTGTAAAATGCTTTGGAGAAACGGAGCAGGGAGTGGGTAGCGGGGGTGCGCGGGGCTCAGACGGAGGCTTCCAACTAGATTTCAGTAGGCTCGTGTTCTTCCTGAAAGGATTAAGCCATGAAACTGTCTGTGGTTCCCTACAGGAAAAGTTGCTTGGTTTGATGTCGTTGCCAACCAGAGAACAGTTCGAGGAGCTGAAAAAGAAAAGGAAGCAGGAAATGGAGAGGAAGAGGATCCTGGAGAGACAGGCGAGTGGAATGCAGGGCCGCCGGGGGCCTCTTGGGCACAGAGGCTGCCCCAGGCACCCAAGGGGTCCTCTGAGGTCGTGGTACACCAGAGCTTCCTCGCGCTCTCTGGCTTGCGTCTCTCTTCCGGTCGTTTCCGGCCTCCCCTCTGTAGACAGCAGAGTAGTTGTTTTTCTCCCCAGGTCAGTCCTACGTTTCCTTCAGAGATTCTGCTGGTTTTCTCCCACCCAGAATCCCATGGAGGCTGCTGGTTCTCCCCGTAGCTCAGGTCTCAGAGGACCCAGCCTCAGGGAGCTCTTGGTAGAACGCTTTGGAAGATGCAACATTAAACAGAATAACGTGTGCATTTAGTATTGTGGGAGATTCTCGTGTAGACGAGTGATACTAGACCAGCACGTGGCCAGCGAATAATCTAAGACTGAGAAAGTCTTATCCCTTAACTTGCCGTTATTCATGAATTTATTTTTGGAAACCAGCCCGTGTCCCCCCTCCTCCCCTGAAGCACACAGAGCATGTTGGAGACCTGAGTCCTGAGGTGGGCAGTTGGAGTCTCCTCGGCACAGGGACGGCGGGACCGCAGGGGCGGCCGATGGTGTGGCTGCCGTCGGCCTGGTGACCGTGTCTCTTCTCTTCGGCTTCGGTGTCTCCCCAGGCTGCCCTGGAGTCCCAGCGGAGGCTTAAGGAACAGCGGAGTGACCTGGCGTCTCGTGCGGCCAACGGGGAGGTGGCGTCCCTTCGAGGGGGGCCCGCGCCCCTGAGGAAGGCCGAGGGCTGGCTCCCGCTGTCCGGAGGTCAGGGCCAGAGCGAGGACCCGGACCCCCTCCTCCAGCAGATCCACAACATCACGTCGTTCATCGGGCAGGCCAGGGCCGCCGGGCGGGCGGACGAGGTGCGCACGCTGCAGGAGAACCTGCGGCAGCTGCAGGACGCGTACGACCAGCAGCAGACGGAGCGGGCCCTCGAGCTGTCGCGGCAGCAGGCCGAGGCGGAGGCCCTGCAGCGCCGGCAGCTGCAGGTGCTGCGGGAGCGGGAGTGGGAGCGAGAGAGGGAGCAGCTCCAGGCCGCGTCCCTGCACACGCGGACTCGGTCCCTGGACTTCCGGGAGATCAGGCCTTTTCAGCTGGAGCCTGCCAGGGAGCCTCGCACCCACCTCGCTTACGCTTTGGATCTAGGCTCTTCCCCGGTTCAGAGCGGCGCGGCCCCGGAGACTCCTTCGCCCGCCTCAGCCCTCGAGCCGGTCAGAGTGTGGTCTGGGCCCCCGGCCCTTGGCCAGGAGCCCCTCCCCCAGAGCACCGCGTCCCAGCAAAGCGAGCTGGCCTCTCTGAACCCCTTCGAGGAGGAAGACCCCTCCAGCCCCATTGCAGACGGCACTGCCAGCCCTCCGGCTCCAGAGCCTGCCTCTGGCCCTTCAGCCCGCGTCCTCAAAGAATACAATCCTTTTGAGGAAGAAGAGGAGGAGGCCGTGGCAGGGAACCCCTTCACTAAGCCAGACAGTCCGGCGCCCAACCCCTTCGACGAGGAAGACGAGCATCCCTACGCGAGGCCCTCAAGCCCTCCCGCTCCTGGCAACCCGTTTGAGGAGGCCACCTGTACCAACCCCTTTGAGATGGACGGCGACAGCGGGCCGGAGGGCGAGGAGCCCATCGAGGAGGAGCTCCTCCTCCAGCAGATCGATAACATCAAGGCGTACATTTTTGACGCCAAGCAGTGTGGCCGCCTGGACGAGGTGGAGTTGCTGACGGAGAACCTGAGGGAGCTGAAGCGCACCCTGGCCAAACAGAAGGGGGGCACTGACTGACCCCACTGGCCGCGGGCAGGGCGTCTTTGGGCCCAGGGCCTGGCAGGAGCCTGTGGGGCAGGGCAGCGCTGGTGGGCTCGGCGGGGAGGGGGGAGGGGGGAGGAGAACATCTAAGGCGCACGCAGGTCAGGGCAGGGGGTCTGCCGTTGCGTGCTGTGCACTTGCAGCTTTTTCCACTACAGTCGAATAATAAAGTGGGAACCAGGACAGGGAGAATCAGCATTCATTTGCTGTATTTCCTGGGTTGTTTTTTTGTTATTTGTTTTCTTGAATTGGGTTTTCCCTTTAGAAGGGATTTTAAATTTTCATTACCGAGTATAACTAAACGCAGTTCTTCGGGGCAGGCTTCGTGGGTCCGAGTGCTCCTGCCTGGTCCTTAGGCAGTATTACAGGGCAGCCTTAAATAGGGCACTTTGTTCAGCCAAGACAGACGAGGTGGCTTCCTTTAAACCTTTTCTTTGGTAGGACCGAAGTCTGTTCCTTTTAGGCTGCTTTCACCTGGGGCTTCCTCTGCCCTGCTGGGCACACCCCACCCACGCAGTGGAAGGGGAGGTGCTGCGTGAGCCCAGCGCCTCTTTTTAAGAGGGGGGAGCAGGGGGTGATGTTTCACCAGGTCGTTTCCTGTTCAATTTAAGTCCTTGTCTGTCTCTTTCAGGAGGTTGAACTGGCAGTCCCAGGTATCAGTGGGTCTGCCCACGGGCCGTTTAGAAGGTGGGAGTGGTGAACTCTGGCTAATGGAGGCAGTGGTCTTGGGGAGAAGAGTCTCCACCTGAATGTTACTCTGTTGGAACTGAATGACTGATGGTCTAATTGTCCCCAGAGAAACCTCCCTCTAGAGCTTTGGTGAACTTATCCTGGCCTGGGCTTCTTCAGAGGGCCCCGTCTGTAATTTAGGATTGGACTCAGGAAGCTTTTGTGGGACATTGCCAGGACAGGGGACGCTTCCTTGAGTCCGAAGATAAAACAATTTTCAGGGCAAGTTGATCAGCCTTCTTCCTTTCTGGGTCATCTGTCCCGATCCGGGCACCAGGGGGGTGTTTTCCTACCAATGTTTCGTATTCAGAAGTGGAAATGTTTGAAGCGGCCCAAGCCAGGGTCACACCGGCGGCTCCCCAGTACCTGACTCTTCATCGAGTAAGGGCAGAAAGGGAAGTTGTTAATTTCGCTCTGGTGCTTTGGCTTATAGGAACGTGACCCTTACCTGACGTCTGACGTCATGACACCAGGCGTGCTCGGCTCTAGGCGGAGCTCCCGCAGCTAGGCCTGTTGGGTAATGGACGATAACTGACCACTAGTCACTTTATATCCCTTAACTAACTCTGGGTCATACTCTCACCGGTTACGGGTGTGAGAGCTGAGCTTCCTCTTGTTACCTTCTGGGAAGACCCCTGTTGGTCTAGAGAATGAAAAACATCATGGTGTAAAGGTGATCGGTGTTTGTGTTGACACTAGTCAAGTTTCTTTAGCATCTGTTGGATTTGTGGGCTGAACGAAAAGATCCTGTGTAGGGTGTGGGAATGGGAAGCGGGTGGAGGACCCTTTGCATTGGGGTTCTGTGCGCAAACCAAGGAATGTGAGTGACCCGCCAATGCCAGCCGGTTACCGGCCTCGCCGATGGTTGTGGGGGTTGGGAAGTTGGCACGCAGGTATCTAAAATGTCGCCTGGTACGGGCGCCTTTCTTCCTTCTCATGCCCTTCCTGCTGTTACGATGGAGGCTTTCACAGATGGTCGGCACGGTCCCTGCCGCTCAGTCTGTCCTTGCTCTCCGACTGAAGAGGAGGACTCTGCGCACCAAAGAGTAGGCAGTTCAGAAGCTCAGTGCCGCTTTCCATCATAACTGCTTTTCTTGTGAAAATCTCTCTCTTAATGAGCTGGTGATCTCACTTCAGACCAGTGTACCGAACATACCTTTCTCCTGAAGTCAGCCCAGGTAGGACTCTGTAGGTAACTAATAGCGTTAAGAACCACACATCTAAAAAGTTAAAACAAAACACTGGATATACTACACCAAACTAAAACCTTCTGATGTGATTGAATTCTTCCATGGGCCTATTCTTCCGTTTAATTCTTCCATGGCTATATTCTGTGTAATCATCGAGAATTCTAATTCCTATCCAGCCCTAACGTTTCCCAGAATTCCCACAGGCACAAAGTTGGATTTACAGAGAGGAGTTCTCACCAGGGTAAAGATGGCCTACGGATGGGAACCACAGCTTCACGTTCTTACCTCCTGTGAACATTTCATTCTGCCTGCAGTCCTTCAAGGCAAACCACTCCATCTCATGAGAAGATGAGCAAGTTCTTTTTTTTTTTTTTTTAATTATCCTTTTAAGTAATCTCTACACCCAACGCCGGGCTTGACCGCACGACCCCAAGATCAAGAGTCCCAAGCTCCTCCGACTGAGCCAGCCAGCCCGGCACCCCACAAGCGGGCAAGTTCTCGACGCGGTGTTGGCAGATCTCCTTAGACAAAGATCGTGTGTGGAGGAGACTTCGGGGATGCAGGCAGCAAATGAAGTTGGCCTTTGTTTTTTGTACCTTGTGTGTATCTTCCATGTCTAATACACTAAGGACACTTACTAACTGTACTTGGAGTTCCATGTGTCTTTGCTGTTCAGATACTAAAGTGTACTTTTGAGTCGCCACGGGCCAGGTGGTAGGTTGGACATTGGCATGATTAGATGACGGTACTCGGAGAAGCTGGTCTCTTTCCAGGTCACAGAATGTGGTCGCAGATTGTACCGGCCGATGGACGGTGACCGTCAGCTCGAGGGGCATTGGTTTGCATGCACTACTCTGGGGCCTTGTACTGGGACATTTTTAAAAAAAATAAAATAACAGATGTTAGTGGTTGGGTGTATGTGTGTGTTACGTCCACATGGGTCGCAACTAAGAATTACCAGAAAAGTCTCTGCCCTC
>PITB01025681.1:0-22499 GCA_004024585.1 Paradoxurus hermaphroditus
CGCCCCCCCCCCGCCGACAATACACCTGACCTTGCCTCAGACAGAAGACGCGCAGTCCGCGAAGCCGGCTGTTCTGGTGCTTTACGCTCCCAGTGATGGAACGCTCTTCCCCACCTTAAACTGGTTTCCTTCTCTGTGCCTCCTGCCCTCTGGTCCTTGAACAACCACTACAAGTGGAATCTCTAAGTCTTCTGAGATGTGCGGACAACTCTCCTCTGCCCTCTGGTCTTCTGTGTGCCGTGGGTGGCGTCCTTACCCTCCCCGGCTGCTCCTTGTGGAGGTGGCTGCCAGCCCCTCCTCCCCGGAGCCTTGTCCAGTCTGGTGCAGTCTGACCGAAAACGCAGCGCCCCTCACCGGACCCGCGTGCCCGTGAGGTCAACCCTGGACCGTGCAGCCCGGGGTCGCCGCTCCGTGTGTCTGCAGGTCACAGGCGCGGTGCCGGGGTGACCCCAGGTTGGCCCAGGGCAGTTTAAGGTTTCGAGAAGAGCACAGTGAGACCCGTGGGGCACTGGGGCGCCCCAGCTCGGACTCGCGTTTCCGCGCTCCTTTCGAGGGTGCCGTGTTCACGACACTGGCTGTTAAGAACAAAACTAAATTTTTATTTCAACGTGCATGTATTTTTAAAATATAGCTACTAAGCCCTTAGCACATAAATACTTACCAAGTGGTTAGGACCCTCGCTACCCCGTAGATGGCGCTGTAAGCATTTCCTTTGACCTGGAGTGCCGTGAAGGTCCGCACCTAGCCCGTTGGGGCCCTGAGAGCGAGAAGGCCGAGAGCCTCTGAGCCTGGCTGGTGTGACTTGGGGTCCAGGCCGCAATCTAATCCTCGCTGAGTTGTCTTCCTCTGGGGAACTGTGTGTCTCTCGGGAACCCTTCCCTGGCCCCTGGCCCCTGTCCTGGCCCTTTTACGGTCCCAGCAGGTCCAGGAGGGCTCGGTATGTCGTAGCAGCGAGGGCGCTGGAGGCTTAGAGTCTCTCCAGCCCCGCCCGCTCCCTGGCATCTGTCACTATGGCCGCTGCCCACAGCGCCAGAACTCGCCCCGTTCTTGACCTCGTTCCTGTGGGTGGCTCGCCAAGCTGTTCTTGCTTCCCTTAACGTTTCGGAAGGCCTCAGCTCTGCCTCGCTCACCGGCGACACTTTTCTCCTCTGCACTTGCTCACGTGGCTCTTACATTCTATGTGCGATTCGTCCCCTGACTGGGACTCGAGGCCTCTCTCTCGTGTTTTGGCCTGCAGGCGAGTGCCACGTGGGGTGGGCAGGGGCTGGTGGTGCGGTGGTGCGTGCGCGAGTCTCGGGTTTGACCGTGGCCCCTCCGTCCGCCAGCCGTGTGACCTCGGGCGAGTCAGTGTCTTCGTCTGCAAAATGGAGACAAGGACCCTTTCCCAGGTGTCTGCTTCTGTCGCGAGGCCTGTCAGACCCTTGAGGGCCGCTTACGGCTGCCCCAAACCCTCTCCTTCGCGCCCCATGGAGCCCGGAGCCCCACCCAGTCTCTCCCTGATTCCCGCCCTTCTCACGGCCACCTCTGCACTTCCGGTGCTGTGTGGGCAGTGTCTGCCCCGTACCAAATAACCCAGATGGGAAGCTCTTCTGTTTCACAGTTTCAAAATGATTATTTATGCATTTTGAGAGAGAGAGGGGCAGAGAGAGAAGGAGAGCGAGAAAATCCCATGCGGGCTCCACACTGTCAGCTCAGGGCCCGACTTTGAAATGTTTCTGTTTTTTAACTCCTCACATCTCCTAGAAAGCAGGCTGTTCTACCGCCGGGTTCCTACGGCGGGTTATCGACCGGGCGAGAATGATTTTTCTCCCAGGCCGTTCTTTTTTTTTTTTTTTTTTTCCAAGTTTATTTATTTTTGAGAGAGAGAAAACGTACAAGTGGTGGAGGGGCAGAGAGAGAGAGAATCCCAAGGACGCTGCACCTTGCACGGAGCCCAGCGCGGGGCTCGAACCCCTGAACCGCGAGATCATGACCTGAGCTGAAGTCGGAGGCTTAACCCACTGAGCCCCCCCGGCGCCTCTCCCAGGCCATTTTTAACCGGACTCTGGCTGCAGCCAGGCCACTCTTTCTGGGGCCTTTCTTCCTTGGCATGTACTCAGCTCTGTTTCTGATCCCCAAGGTTGTTTTCGGGAACGTCCACTGTGCTCCCAAGACACTTTCGACCCGTAGCGTGTACCAGCGGCCTGTCGTGGCTGCCTCTCGCGTGGCCGGTTCCGTTGGTCCTGTACGGTGTGTCTCGGGGAGTCATCGGTTGCTGACCCGGTTCCTGGTCTCACCTTTGCTCATTTCAGAGAGTTCTCCTGTTCCGAAACATGGTTACCAAGGAGAAGGAGAAACTGGGGCTCGTGGAGACCAGCTCGGCCTCCCCCCACGTCACTCACATCACCATCCGCCGGTCCCGCATGTTGGAGGTGAGGAGCCCGTCACAAAGAGGCGTACCCTGTGGGACGGGGGGTTTTGGTGGACGATCCGTTGCCTCTGAACTGTCCTTGTCACCCCTCGGTCCGATGACACTGAGATGGAGGCTCAGGGGGCAGAAGGGGGCCATGTGCCCTGGTGTGTGCTCTGAGGAGCCACCCGACTAGACACGTCCCCGGCGCTAGGAACCCGCAGTGCAGTCTTTCCCTTCCTTTTCCCAACGCGGGCCCCCGGGCTGCGGCATTGAACACCGTGCCTCTTTGCCGCGAGGACAGGAAGTGCCGTGTGCAGGCATTCTCGTGTCTGCGCAGGCTCCTTTGGTCCCGGTAGGCACTTTGCCTGGACTCCCAGCTGCGAGTGTGGAGGCTGAGTGTAGGGAGCGAGTTCACTGAGCCGCGCTGGGAAGCGCATGGATTACAGGCTAGGAGTTCTTTGTAGACGGGAACTTGGGAGGGACAAGGGAAGTGGGCCGCCTCAGCCAAACCCAGTGTCCAGGGCTACTGCTACGCGGCAGCTTCCTGTGGGCCAGAAATAGGTGCCTGTCCTCAGAACACTCTACCTCTCTATGTCAGAAAATTGTAATAATATTTTGATTTTGTTGGAACAAGACTCCAACTACCATGTGCCGAAACGTCGTTATAATAAATGTATGCCACCGTGAGGTCTGCATTGCGGGTGCCGTACCCTCCCCCAGGGTTGTGCAGTGCGGAACCTGCTCAAGTGTGCTGATCCCTCCAGCGGGGGCCCCAAGCCCACATTCCCGGGAGAGGCCGGGCTGGATTTATTTGCCCATGCTTGCTCTTCAGACCTTATATCTCGCTCCAGCCGCGGTTCCTCATTAGCCCGTCCCGCAGCGGAGGGCAGCCGCAGGACCAGGACAGCGCGTGGCCGGGAGCCAGCCGGTGGCCACGGCAGCAGCCCTTCCCCCCGACACATCTGCATTTTTTCTCTTGGGGGATTCCCGCTCCTTCCCGGAGAGCCGCGTTCAGCTCCCGCCCCGGACACCGGTGACTGGCACTGGGGCCTGCTGGCGAGAGGCACCACGCGGGAACCGGGCGACGTTTTCGACATCCTTAAAAGCGGAGGGAAGAGGCGGAAGCGCCTACAGGGACCCTGCCGGTCGTGGGAAAGGGTGAAGCCGGCCGAGTGTGTCCACGCAGGAGCTTCTTGTTTGCGTGCTGACCGCAGGACTGTTCTTCCCTTCCCCGGCTCCCCCCGCCCCTCTCTGAAACACGGCCCGCAGTGTAGATCGCTGCTCACGGGAAAGGGCCCCGCGAGCGCGTGGACGAATGGCGCCTGGCATCCAGCCCGTTGCTGCCGAGCAGTAGAGAGGGGAGGGCAGGTGGGAGCACGCGCCCCCCCAGAGAGGCCACCCCGCCTCGGTTCCACGTGACCCTCTGTGCGGGGATTCAGGCTCCTCATGCTCTGGGTTTTTAGGAGAAGGCCAGAATGCGGGGTTTGTGTGCGACCCCCGGAGCTTTCGTCGGAAGCTAGTGGAATTTTCTGATGCGCCTGGAAGGTTAGATAACACCTGGCTTCCCAGCAGATTCAGCCTGCGGGCCGCCAGTTTGCAAGCTCTGCTTTGACTCCAAGAGGAGAAAGCCTCGGGGGCTTGGAAGAAGAGAAAGTGGGCTTGGAAAGCCCCTTCTGCAGCACGTTCCTCAGTGGGACCTGGATGCTCCTCCCCGTCCCTTAACGTCCCCAGTGCCACTCAGACGCGGCCAGCACTGACAGGAAGTCTGGGGTGGTAGGGACTGGGGTCTCCTGAGAGGGACGGAATCCACGACTCCCTCCCTCCTTGCGCATGGGAGCGTCACCTGGCGTCCCCGTTACCCTGGGCCTGCTTTCTCAAACACGGCCTCCAGGGCCGTCCGAGAAGGGGTCTGTCTCAGGTTTTAGGCCAAGTCCACTTTCCTTTCCATATTCCGTTAGCGTCTACCCCGTCACGAACCCGATTACTGTCGTTCATACTGACTTGGGAAGGGGAGAGGGTCATATATTCAGTTACCCGAGCCGTTCTCCTCACCGGGTGGTTCGGTTGTTAGAACGGGAGAGCGCAGTGGCATTTGCTTGATTTGGACACTAGGGGGCATCACCAAGCTGATAACAGCCGCTCCTGTGACACCCGGGCTTTTACTCTGTTCCCTCCTCTGTGGTTCGTATTGAAGGTGCGGCTTAGCACTCCGCTTCCAGGTGTTAGTCTGCAGTCTCGCAGGAAGGTGTCCCCTCACACGGGGCGAGCTGGGGCTGGGACCCTGGCATCTCAGAACGGGAGGAACCTTAGCCGTACTCTGCCCGGCCCTGTCCCCTCACTCTGTCAGAGGCGGCACCGAGGCCAGAGAACTGAGATTCAGTCAGCTTCACGCAGGTGCCCGCGGGAGAACCGCGCCCAGGAGCCCGCTCTCGCCCCCGGTCAGGGTCTTTGAGATGCAGTAGAGAAGAGGAACGCTCTCCTCCCACCCACCCTGCAGAAGGAAGGACAGACACGGAGGGAATCTGCGTGTGACGCTGCCAGCGCCCAGAGGACGCGGGGCGCAGCGGGCAGTTACGTCAGAGGAGGCAGCTGGCACGTTCCCCTCTCCAGCTCTTCGGAGAAAAAGCCAACGTGGGGCTGATGAGGAACCGAGGGGCGCCCGGGGGGCGCAGTCGGATAAGCGTCCAACTCTTGATTTCAGCTCAGCTCGTGGTCTCCCGGTTTGTGAGCTCGAGCCCCGAGTCCGCTGACAGCACGAAGCCTGCTTGGGATTCCCTCCTCTTCTCTCTCTGCCCCTCGTGCCCTACCCCTTTCAATCAATTAGTAATAAAGGGAAAATGAAAAATAAAGATCTGACTCCAGCGAGCATTCCTTAAGTGCCTGCCATGCGCTCAGCGACCTGCTAAGTGCTTGCCCACAGCACCGTCCCGTTTCACCTGCACGACACCGGCTCTGCTCCTGGCGGGAAGTAGGGCTCGGGAGGCATCGTCTCCAAGCAGAACGGAGGAAGCCCTGCGAGCAAGCGAGAAGGTGGTGGAATTCCCCACCCGCCCCCAGCTCAGTGCCAAGGAAGTGATCTTAACTGGAGACCGGGCGGTTTAAATGCTGCCGCCACACAGTGACTTCCTGTTTCCCGCCGCTTTCCATCTAACTTCTTGGTTTTCAAACTTCCACACGCATACGGAGTCCTCCGGCCCGTGCACCCGCAGCCATGGCCCTCTGCCTTCCAAAGACTCGGGGCCCTCAGAGGCGGTTATTACTGGCTCGCTAACCTGGAAGCCTAACCCCAGAATAGGATCGGGAGCCACCACGGGACAGTCGTCTGCATCACCAGAGGACTGTGATCGGCAGGAAGGCGGCAAGGCCGCAGGTCTTACCGTTCCGGCCTCGTGTGCTTTGTGACAAGGGGCCAGACTGGCAGACAGGTGGACGCCGCAGACGTGGTCTGTCTCGAGTTAGCGGGAACGTCTGACAGCCCCGAGGTCATGCCTGAGGGGGAGACCCGTGGGGTGGCCTCAGTAGGGGCATCACAGGTGATTTGCACCTTACGCCACAGGATCTAAAGAGCTCGGTTTCTCCCCGTCTCCTGTTGGATCAGAAGACCCCTCCCCGGCCGCCGTCCTGTCTGGCACCACTTCAGACAGTCGCTGCTCGAAACAAACACATGAGCAGCTTCCTTATCAGCGCTCACGTGGCAGGAACCTGGGCGACCTTGGCAGATTAGAATCTAGAGGCAAACTAAACAAGATGATTACAAAGTCATGGAATCTGCTCGAGGGAGGCTACTAGATGGCCGCATGCCTCAAGAGCTGGCTGCAGGCTTCTCCCCCCGGCCCTGCCCGCCGGCCCAGCATCGCTCACTCCTGCACCCTCGTCCTCTCCATCGGCTGCTGTGCCGCCAACAACGATCTTTCTGAGAAAGCCGGCCGTGTAGCTCCCCACCTGAACTCTTTGTGGCTCCCTAGCGCCCTCAGGATAGAACCTAAATTACTCAGCCTGGCTCGCCAGGCCTTTTGTGACCTGGGGACAGATAGCAGGACTTGAGCGGAGCGGGGTACTTACTTTTCACCTGGTGGCGGTCTGAGTTTCACTGATTGATTTTACCATGAGCTAGATACACGCTACTCTTTGCATTAAAATAGAGAGGGTGGGATCTTGTCCAGTTTCTTCCGTCCTCACCTTGCCTGGTTTCCCCGTCTCGGTGCTCGGCGTCGTCTCGGGGACAGCCCCCCCCCCCTCCCGCCACAGAGCAGTGGCCTCGCATCCCCAAAGCGAGTTCTCCTTTAAACATGCTCGTTTAAAGGCAGGAGAGGAGGGCTCATCCCCTACCCCCTGCGTCCTCACTGTTCAGTAACCACGAGGGAAGGCTTCATGCGGGGGCGGGAGCCGTGGGGAGGCGGCCCTGGGTCACGCGGAAGGCCTCCCGCTCCTGACGGGCCGCATTCTGCCCTCGGCAGGACGGCTACGAGCAGCTCCGGCAGCTGTCCCAACATGCCATGAAGGGCGTGATCCGCGTGAAGTTCGTCAATGACCTCGGGGTGGACGAGGCCGGCATTGACCAGGACGGCGTTTTCAAGGAGTTCCTGGAGGAGATCATCAAGAGGGTGTTCGACCCGGCGCTCAACCTGTTCAAGGTCTTCCGGGGCGGCGGGAGCGGGGCTGGCGGGTGCGGGGCCGGTGGCCGTCCGACTCTCGGTGACAGCGGGAAGCGGAGGGCTGGGCCCGCTCCTGACGAGGCCTTGTAACCTCCCTCCCTCTCTCTCCGTTCTTCCTCCTCGCAGACGACCAGCGGGGACGAGAGGCTGTACCCTTCGCCCACGTCCTACATTCACGAGAACTACCTGCAGCTCTTCGAGTTCGTGGGCAGGATGCTGGGGAAGGCCGTGTATGAGGTGGGCGCGCCCGGGAGCTCGGCCCCCGGAGGGAAGATCACATGTTAGAAGCCCCGTGGGCTTCGTGCACGTTGTGGTGGCCGGGCCCAGCCACGAAAGGGCCCGTCGTTAGGATGGGGTCCAGGAAAGAGGACAGAAACGCTTGGTGCTTCCTACACGTCATGCTGTCTCGGCGGCTCGCGGCGCTGTGGCGCGGCCGCTGCGGTCCCATGCACCTGCAGGTGACAGAACCGAGGCTTCCGGACACTCGTCCAGAGGCTCCGTGGTAGTTAGTCCCTGGAACTCAGCTTCAAACCCAGGCCGGCCTGGCCCCGGCTGTAGGAGGGCAGCATTGGGCGGGGTGGGGGGAGGGAGTGATAGTCGTTCCGGCTCTTTTTAAATCTGTTGTTATCGGGGCGAGTGCTTCAGAGCGAGCCACAGGGGTCCGAGACGGCAGGACGGAGCCCGCAGCTCCTGGTTGAGACCAGTCTTCTCCGGCTAGCTGTGTGACTGCGTGTGCAAGTTGCTTTTATTTCCTTTATTTAGAGAGAGCACAAGCAGGGGAGAGAGAGAAAGGGAGAGGGAGAATGTCTTAGGCAGGCTCCACGCTCAGCCCAGAGTCCAGTGCAGGACTCAATCTCATGACCCTGGGATCATGACCTGAGCCGAAATCAAGAGAAGGACGCTCAATCGACTGAGCCCCCCGGGCGCCCCCGCTTTTAGTTCTGTAGGCCCTTGTTCTCGTCAGAAAAGGTAGGGATGACAGAAGCTACGGTAATCGAGCCGATACGGGCAAAACCCCTGCGGCGCCCGGCGCCTCGGTCTCGTGGGGTCAGGGCGGTGCGAACTCGTGCAGGCTCCGGGCCAGGCCCCCACAGCTCCCGGTCCCTGTCCGCCCCGAGCCGAGCCAGGTGGCACTTGGGTCTCGCCCTTCGGGTCCCGCTCCCAGACGGGAAGTAAAGCTGCCGCGGGAGCTCGTGGGCTGCCGCTCTCGTGGCCTTCACGGCGGGCCCCCGAGCTGCCCGGGCAGCCCCCCCTCTCACCCCGCCCCAAACCCCAGGAAGCCAGGGTGCCCTCCGAAGACGGAGCCGGTGGCTGGGGCAAACGGAGAGGGGCCCTGCGGGCCGAGCATACTTGCGCTCTCCGTCCGCGGCCTCGGTCCCCGGCCGTGCGCGGTCAGGTGCTCCGCCCGCGTCCCTGCCCACGCTCCCGCAGGCCGCCTCCTGCCCTGGGCCGGGTGGGGGTCCCGGGCTCCTCTTCTGCGCCTCTGTCTCCGCCGTTTCTCGGTCGACCCCAGGTAGAGAAGAAGTCCCGCGAGGAGGTACCCGGCCGTATGCCGCGCTCCGCTTTAACCGCGGCCTGCGCCCTGCCCCAGGAGAGCTGGGCCAGCTGCGCGGCCTGACTCCGCGGCTCCCGGGAACGCGCTCCCCGTTCCCTGGACCCAGCGGCCCTCCCCCTCCAGCAGCGACAGCACAGAGAGAAACCAGGACGTGCGGGGTCCGTGTGAGGGGCGGGGCGTGTTAACTCACGTGACCCTCACGGCCCTCCGAGTCCGGCCGTCATCGGGTCTGAGCCCTGTCCCTTTTAAATCTCCGGTCCACACTCTTGTCTCCACCTAGAATGGTCTGCCCGTTCTCCCCAGCATAGCGCGTGCTCCCTCGCTGTATCCCCACCTTCTTTTTCCTCCTCTGGTCCGGTCCGTCCCCCACGCCAAGTGCAAACCTGCGCAGAGCCCTCCCGGGCCCCCGCTGCCCTCGGGATAGAGTCCAGACTCCAGGAGGCTCCCGAGGCCTCTCCTGATCTGGCCCCGCCCCCGCTGTGGCCTCACCCCTCGCCTTTCCTCCCTCGAACACCGCAGTGGCCGGAGGGCTCCGTGCCCCCTCCCAGAACACACCCGCCCGTGGGCCTGGTACAGGAGGCCTGGAGCTCCTCAGGTCTAGCTCAGATAGGCGTTTCCGGAGGCTTCGCTGCCCTGCCTCCAGGTGAGAGCCTGTGCTCTGCGCTCCCTCCCGCCTGCTCGTTTCATCCTTGAAACGGGGAGGCCGTGCTGGTCCCCGTTGGCAGACGGGACAGCCGATGTCCCCGCAGCCGGGCAGCAAGGCAGCTGGGATTTGATCCCAAGTCTGTGCCCTCACCTGCTGTGCTGTGACGTCCCCCGGAGGCACTGGGTCGGCGTGGCGGGAGGTACTGGTCTCCACGGCGGAAGTTTAAGCAGCGTCTAGAGATGTCACTGTCCAGTGGCCAGCCCGACGGATTCCGAGGCAGAATCCCGCGTGGCAGATGGACAAGCTTTCTGTCCCCTGTCGCAGGGAATCGTGGTGGACGTGCCCTTCGCGTCCTTCTTCCTGAGCCAGCTGCTCGGGCGCCACCACAGCGCCTTCTACAGCTCCGTGGACGAGCTTCCCTCCCTGGACTCGGAGTTCTACAAACACCTCACCTCTATCAAGGTGAGCGGGCCTCGCCGCGGGCTGGGGCGGGCGCCGGGGGCGAAGGCCTCGCGTGCTCGGGTGGCAGGAGGCGGCCTCCTGCTGTGGGGCCGGGGCGCTCTGTAGCCGCTGCGGGCCCCCGCGGCCCCTTCTGGCACCTCTGCCCGCTTCCTCACGGTGAGGAGCCTCTCCCTTCGCTTCAGTAGGAGGGGAGTGTCACAGCCTTCAAGGATCTAGCCCTCCTGGGTCCTCACGCTTGCCCTTTCTCTGTCGCGTTAGCGCTACGAAGGGGACATCGCTGACCTGGGCCTGACTCTGTCATACGACGAGGACGTCATGGGTCAGGTAAGTCGGCCTCTAGGGCTCAGCAGTCCTTCGCCCTCCACCGGCTTCCTGAGACCCGCCCGATGCCTGGCGTTTTCCCCAGGAGGAGGTCCGCAGACCGAGGCCGGCTGTCCTCTCGTCCCGCTCCCTCGCCCATCCCCCTCCTCCCTCCTCCCTCCCTCCTCCCTCCTCCCTCCTCCCTCCTCGCCAGCAAGGAGGGCGCTCCCCTTCCCGCTCCCAGTTGACCCGCCCTTTGCCTGCTTGGCGCCAAGAGCTCCCCAGGGACCCTGCTTTGCCTAGCTCGCACTTCCGTTCCTGGCGGAAGCTCTGCTTCCCCTTCGGTAACGTGCCTTTCGTCACCGTGGAGGGGATTAGCTGTCATGCACGGAGGCTGGTGACCCGAAGAGGGGAAGAAGCCACCCGAGAGGAAGGGCCGCAGACAGAACGCGGTCCCAGCTCATGCTGGTCACAGAGAGCAGGGCAGGAATGAAAGACCCTTGAACCTGTGCCCGCGGAGGGCTTCGCTCCCGAGTTCCCCTTCTGGCTTCTCCCCGAAGCACCCGAAGCGCCCTCCAGTTACGTCCCGTGGATACCCGCGTGAGCGTCTGTGTGCCTGGACCGCCAGCTTTGTGGTGCCGAGCCGGCTTCTCAGAGCCGTGCCTGCGTCGCCCCAGGGAGGCCACCCGGTCTTTCCCGAGCCCCAGTTCCCTTATCTCACAAAAGTACCGTTCTCGAATGTGAGTCCTGCCTGGGACCAGTGTCACTCGGTAAACGCTTGCAGCCCCCACCTTCCAAGGAGCCACCCCCTCACCCCACCCCCTCCCCCGCCACCCCCAGCACACTGGCCTGTGGGGGGTGGAACCTAGTGAGCTGTGCTGACCTCCGCCTTTGCCAGCTCGCCGGGGCCCAGAACTCTTCCCGGGGGGAGAGAGCCCTGCTCCAAGTGGTAGCTCACAGGTGGGGCGTTCCCTGGAGCCCCTCCGGGGCAACACCGGGCCGGCCGGGCGATTGCCAGGGGCCCTTCCGGCTTTAAGATCCTCCGGCCGCCCCGAGGTGTCAGCAGCAGCGGGACGGGGCTCCATGGTGGTTCCTTTCTTCATCGTTAGAGACCTAGGGTATTATGTTAATAGAATTTCTGTTAAAATCAGCTTTGAAATTATGCATTCTTTGCTTTTTAAGTGACCCCAGAAGTTCCTGAGGTTGAGTAAAACACTTGTCTCCATGGATTTCAAATCTGTAATCAGATTTTTGAGCCTTCCTACCAACAGTTTTTCTCCTGATGGTAAAAATAGTGCAGACTGCTAACTACAAATTCAGCTATAATGTGAGCACAAAGATGAAAATGAAACCACCCTAATGCCCGTGCCGGGAGAGTCCCACTGTTAATGCGTGGGCTCTGCTTTTCTAGACTTTTCTCCCTGGAGAAAAGTATGTAATCTCTATGTAATCTCTACACCCAACGTGGGACTCGAACTCACAACCCTGAGATCAAGAGTCCCGTGCTCTTCCGACGGAGCCAGCCAGGCACCTCTATAATTTTTTTTTTTTTTTTTTTTAGAAATGATACCACACCTTGCATGTTATTATATAATCTTTTTTTTTAACATTTTAATTTATTATTGAGAGACAGACAGAGGCAGAGCTTGAGCAGGGGAGGGGCAGAGAGACAGGGAGACACAGAATCTGAAAGATGCTCCAGGCTCTGAGCTGTCAGTACAGAGCCCGACGCGGGGCTCGAACTCACAAACTGTGAGATCATGACCTGAGCCGAAGTCGGACGCTTAACCGGTTGAGCCACTCAGGCGCCCCTATGTAATCTTTTTTCCCCACCTTCTCAGCGGATACACATTTTCCCCTATTTGTTAATAGCTGCGCAACATCCCAGGGTATGGGTGTACCAACGTGTGCTTAACCATCCTCTATGCCCGCAAATGCTGACACGTCCCCTCCACAGCATCTCGGAGCCTTAATCCCAATGCTTGGAGGAGGACCAGATGAGAAGAAACTTCCATATTGGTCACGCAGGGTCCGCTTACTGATATCGAAGCCTTGTCTGCAAAGAAGGTCGCTCCCGAACACGTGCCGTCTCGATTCTGTCATTATTTGGGTCGTTGGCGTCGGGCCCTTTCATCTTCAGAAAGCTTTATTTCCCCATTAGAATTCTTTCGAGTCATGCTCCCCGTCTTCTCCCCCAGCTCGTTTGCCACGAACTGACTCCTGGAGGGAAGACCACGCCAGTGACGAATGCCAATAAGTGAGTACAGCGCTTAGATTTTTAAGGTCACCACTGAAGAGACTTCATTCTGGCTTCCTGGGCTCACTTGGAGAATTTATTAAGATAGATCGAATAGGAAGAGGCCATAAATATCCTCATGGAATTTACTGGTTACAGTTCAGAGGCCAAAATTGTATTAAATTCGATTTGCAAAATACGAATCGACAATTTATTTTTTGCAGTAGCGCATCGAAGGTCAGAGGCGCCCAGGCTGCGTGTTCCTGGGGATTTTATGACGGCTCGAGATGCAGACAAATGGATTCCGAGCCACTCGGGCCCGTAGCCCTGAGCCCAGAGGGCACGGAGGCGGAAAGACACCTTGGAGGGGCAGATCATTTTGGAATGATAGCGTGTGGCAGTTGTAGGAAACGCTGTTCTTGAGAAGACACGGTGATGAATTCAAATGCCACGGACAGGTCCTTAGACGCGGGGACGCGGGGAAGGCTCTGAGGCCCGGCAGCTATTGTCACAGATAACAGGCTTTTAGAAATCTATCATAAATGTCAACCTCTTCAGTCCCTGGAAGCAAAACTCCTCAAGGCCGCACTCCTCTCCCCCAGTTAGAACAGTGGAGCCTGGCGCGTGGAGTAGATGCGGCCCTTTTGTGCACCTGTCAATCTCCTCCTGCCCCAGGCGCAGCGGGGCCTCGGAACCGCTAATCTGAGCGTCCCTCTCCCAGTGACCAGTGACGAGGGAGGGCTCAGTCCCACCTCGTGAGTCGTTTGGATCAGGTGCACGGCGCAGCCCGGTGTCCCCGAGCGCCTCCCGGGTCAGGCGGCTGGGTCGTTGCGCATGCCTGGGGAGCTTTTATCTAGAAGAGCAGCCCGGTAACCATGTGTTCCAAAGATTCCAGTCTGGACTCCTGGCCACAGGGCATCCGTTGCACAACGGAGGAAGGAACAAGGAGCTGAGGCTGGGAGGCGCTGCCTGAGGGCGTCCGAGAGCCGGGGCGGGTCCCACGGCCACCTGCCTCCTGAGGGCTTCATGTGAAGCAGTGCACGTAACGTGCCTTTCCGGGTGTGTGGCTCAAAGGGAGGCCTTGGTCCACGGGAGCAGCGAGCGTCACCGCTGTCCGATAATGTGACGTGTCACACAGAGCCCGCCACCCTCGGTCCGGCCGTGTTTGGCCAGGCGTCATGGCGTGAGGGTGACAGTGGGAGCCGCGTGAAGCACGGCCAGAGGCGGCGGGTCAGGGCAGCCTGCGTCGGAGCGAGGTTCCCGTCCTGCCCAGAGACCAGCGCGGGCTGCCACTTCACAAACGCTTACACGTTCTCGGCACCCGAGCCCAGTGTAAGGTTCTGCAGACTGTCTTCAAGGGTCTGGAAATGCCAGGGCCGCCCTCCTTAGGGGTGCTGTTTGATCTGGCACTTTCTGGGGGTCAAGGAGGTAAGACGGGAAGGTCCCCCACAGTCTCTTTCTTTGAGGAAAATGGAACATCAGCAACCAGCTTCAAAGAGTACGCGAAAGGGTAGCAATAACGGGGAAAAAGGCTTCTTTAAGTGGGTTCACGTGTGCGTCTGCTACTGGTTTAAATAGTCCTCTTTTCAAGGTCAGTAACTCAAATCCGAGCATCGTGGGGTAAAATGCTTACTGGGACGGTGCTACTTTGGCCTTTCGAGGGTTGTATCTGGGCCGGCCCCAGGTTCTTTCAAGTCTGGGCGAGCGGTTTGGTGAGAAATCGGCGATGCTAGCAGCCTGGATTTAACCGGCTTGAAAGAACTGCACTGTACTATAGTGTCCTAGATGAGGTCACCGTGCTCCTGAACACAGACCCGGAAGTCCCTCTGCTCGGAACCACTGTTAGTGCTCTAACTTTTCCATCGAACCTAACCGTAAGCCAGCCGCATTTGGTTACAACTGTCCGTGGGCTTACCTCCTCATGGCTGGGAGTCCTGGCCCGGGTTAGCAAGGCGTTGACCAAGATTCCATCATGAAACCATTTTTCCTCTGCTTTAAAGCTTATTGGAGGACTGAATTATATCTTAATCGGTGAAATTAAATAAAAGTCCGGAAAGCACCCTTCGTGCTGAGAGGAGTCCTCACCTGGAGAATGTCTCACTTGGATTGTTGGTACAGTGGGGTGTCCCCCGAGGTATGACCCTTGGTTTTGGGGGAGGAATGAATGAGACGGTGCCCTTGAGCCCACACAGGAGAGTCACCACCGTCATCGTCGTCCTCACAGTCGTTTTGGTGAAACGCGCTGGTGCCGTTTGTGTCTTTGTGGAATGGTTCAGCAATGACTGGACTTCTCTTTCGTCCCATCGGTACCAGCGCCGCCTGGCCTTTTGATGCCCGTTGTTTTCTCTCGTCGGCAACAGGATCAGCTACATCCATCTGATGGCACACTTCCGGATGCACACTCAGATCAAGAACCAGACAGCTGCCCTCATTAGCGGGTTCCGCTCCATCATCAAGCCCGAGTGGACCCGGATGTTCTCGACCCCCGAGCTACAGCGTCTCATCTCCGGTGACAACGCCGAGATTGATCTGGAAGATTTAAAGTAAGGAGCGAGAAAGCAGGGGGGGGAGGTGAAATCTTAGGCCTCCAGGAAAGCACGCTCTGCCCCCTTGCCGGGCTCCTTTGGGAGAGCTGTTTCAGGAGCCCACCTCCAGGTGGACTCCTTCCTGATCAAGGGCGAATCGCCCTGGCATCAAAGCTCACCCGCCTGTCTGGAGAGCGAGGAGTAGAGCGGGGACTGAGCAGGTGTCAGGGACTGCCCGCTGGGCTCCCCGGGACTCCGGGAAACGGTATTGCAGGGTCTCGGGAGCGGCAGGGCCAGCTGGAGCTCCCGGCCCACAGCTCCCGGGGACGTGGGTTACGGAGGCATGAACGTCCCCCTTTCCCAGAAGTCAGTAGCCGCCAGGGCCTACCCCAGAGTGCTGTGTCATCTGAATTCCGCCCGGGTCTGTGAGCGCCCGTGGGCGTGCGTGGCTGAGCCCGTTGTCTGCATTGTTTTCAGGAAGCACACGGTGTACTACGGTGGCTTTCACGGAAGTCACAGGGTCATCGTCTGGCTCTGGGACATTCTGGCCTCTGACTTCACACCCGACGAGAGAGCCATGTTTCTGAAGGTATTTTATATGTTGCCTATACGTGCGTCTGTAGATACTCTCCTAAACCTACGGGCCACTTGACACAATAATTTACACTGGAAAAAAATAAAATTATCAAGAGGACCTCATCTTACTAGCATGTCGTCTCCCACAGACAGTGACGAGACCGGCCCGAGGCGAGGCCGAGTGGGGTGGGCCCAGGACCTGCCGCAGAGCCTTCCGCAGAGACAGGCCTGCTCGGGCCCAAGCTGGCAGGGCTCGGCACTCCGTCTTCCCTGCCGCTGGCGCCGGCCTTGCCCGTGTCTTCTTTCTTCCTCGTAGAAGCAAAGAGTGTTGATTACCTTAAAATACAGACAAGCGAACTTTTCTTCTTTTAAGATTTTTTTTAAAAGTAATCTCTACACCCGCTGTGGGGTTCAGACTTATAACCCCGAGATCAAGAGTCACATGCTCCACTGACCGAGCCAGCCGGGCGCCCCCCAGATAAGCAACCTTTTTAATAAGTCTCCTTTTCTGCTCTGCAAGGACTGCCTCCGTGCACCCTTTTTCTCAGTAACGTGACACACGCAGGGTCACACACCCCGCGTCCTGATAAAACACGTGACGGAGGGCGCCTGGGGGGCTCTGGCAGTTGGCGTCTGACTTTTGGTGTCCACTCAGGTCACAATCCCACAGTTCGCGGTATTGGGCCCTGCACTGGGCTCTGCGCTGGGCGTGGAGTCTGCGTGGGAGTCTCTCCCTCTCTCTCTGCCCCTCCCCCTTCACACACGCCCTCTGTCTCAAAATAAACATTTTTTAAAAAACACATATGGCCGAGTAGGCTGATAGCGATGTATATTTTTGAGTGGCTGGCATTAACCAGTTCCCTCACACTGGTGTGCTTGAAGATGTAAATGTCCAAAGCGGTCCCTCGACGCCACCGTGGGGTTCCCGTTACTGACGTCGGCCAAGTGTCTTACAGGACGCTGGATGACATTCACGCTTGTCTGTGTTCGTGTTACGTGTCTGTATTTCTATAAAAACGGAATCACCGCTTCGCCATCTGGCCTTCTATTTGATATTTTGTCGTGAACGTTTTGCCATATTCGGGGGGTAAATTTAAGTGCCTTAAAATCTTTTTCTCTGGATGATCGGGCTTCTCGAATGGTCTCAAGTGACCCCAGTTGCTGAAGCAACATCACCACCAACTGGGACAGCTGCAGGTTTTCTTCCTCCTTGGTTTGTCGTTCTGGGGAGAGTTCGTTCCCGTCAGGGAGGCCCCCTTTCGCAGATGCAGCGGTGCCCTGGTCATCCCTGCAGGTTTCGAGGGACTTGGAGTAGGCAGGTGGACCTCATTCCCGAAGCTGATTCTCAGGAGAATCAATTCAGTTTTTCCAGCAGCGCCTCCTGTGGGCAAAACACTACCAATCCGTAAGGCCGCTCGCCCACCTCTCCCAGGAGGAGGAGAGAGCCGGGGCCTCGTAACTGTGTGCAGCCGCTGTCCCACGCAGCAGGCCCGCGTGTGGCTCTGGGTGGCCTGTCGCCACACCTGCCGCTTCTACTCGTGTGCCCTCCCTTCTGCAGATGGGCCCCAGAGTCGGGTGGAAGACACAACCATCGTAGCACAGGAGTGGACGTGGCTGGGCCCTCTCTAGCCGTAATGCTGGCGGATGGCAGCTTCCTGGGCCCCGGTCCTCCTCCTCCTCCTGCCCCAGGGGGTGAAGGCACCACTCCCACCGCCGAGCTGCCCCGCAGCAGGTCCCTGCAGCCTGAGTCGGGGCACACGTGGACTCTTCTGGGTCTGTCTCCTCCTCAGCAACACAGCACAGGGCCCACGGCTTCCGTGGAGTGAGTAGGTGAGGCCGGGCCCCCAGAGCCCTCAGCCTCGGCTCGCCATGGAATTGGGAAGCCCAGCTTCGTGTTTTAAGATGTGGGTCCGCACGTCCCCTGGGGAAGGGAGAGCATTTTTAGCTGATGTTGAATTTTTTTTTTTAATGTTTATTTATTCTTTGAGAGAGAGAGACAGCCTGAGTGAGCAAGGGGCAGAGAAAGGGAGATACCAAATCTGAAGCAGGCTCCAGGCTCTGAGCTGTCAGCACAGAACCCAGTGCAGGGCTCAGACTCACAGACCGAGAGATCATGACCTGAGCCGAAGTCAGCCACTCAACCGACTGAGCCACCCAGGCGCCCCTGATGTTGAATTTTAAAAAGCGAATGGTTTCTGAGGACTGCCCTGTGCAGGCTTACCCCTCGGATTTCCAGGTTGGTCCGATCCCTCTGTCCAGACATGAGCTAGCACGCTGGGGAAATAACACGGGTGCTGCCACCCAGAAGATGCAAGGAATCCCAAGAGTCTGGCAAGGGAGCGCGGCTGATTGCCCGCAGGCCCCATTCCAGGCATCAGTCCAGCCCTCAGCCTCGCGGGCCCCGGAGGCCTGACCGTTGTAGCATGCTGATGCCGAGAGCAGGTCAGTCCGTCAGAGAGGGTCCCCCGGGCGCCAGGCTCCCAGAGACCGGTCGGTAAACCAGCAGGCCGGGCGCTCAGGTGAGCGCGCCCGCACGCCCTCACCCGTGTGGCGAGGAAGCGGAGCAGGGAGCCAGGTGCGGGGGGGAGTAGGCCCTCTCTCCTGTGCCACACTTCGCGGGCACCCCCGTCTACCGTCCCCGGCGCGCCCAGTGCGTGGCGTCTGAGCCACCGCCTGCGTGTCAGGCCCACTGGAGGTGGGTCCCGTGTGGGGGAGTCTGCGTTGTTCTCGAACTCTTTGGCTGCACGTGCTCCATCCAGTGATGGAGTCGATGCCCACGAAGTCACCGTCACTGGTGTGGCTTTCTCGGGTTTTAACCTTCGAGAGCGGCACCCTTCAGAGAGACGTGAGAGGTGTGCCAGCTCTTGGCCCAGAGGCACTCTCCGTCACCTTCCTGGCAGCTGCACGGCCGGGACCGGGAGCGGAGAAGGCAGGTGGCTGCGGCTCGCCCGTAAGGGGCCTGTTCCCGAAGGAGCGAGTGCCCCACTCTGTCCCCCATCCCGCCTTGTGTTGCAGTTTGTGACCAGCTGCTCCAGGCCCCCGCTCCTGGGATTCGCCTACCTCAAGCCTCCTTTTTCCATCCGCTGTGTCGAAGTGTCAGACGATCAGGTACCACTGCTGGGGGTGGTGGGGGGAGCGTCGGCCGTGCCCGCCGGCTGGAGCCTTCACCCGAGCTATGTCCACGGGGCAGGCAGCACGGCTCCTCGGAGCAGGGCGAGAAGGTTCCACGGCCCTCTGGCCGGGAGAGCAGTCCGGCCCCCTGAGGACGCCTCAGACCCGGGCTGCTCTGGGGCCCGAGCTGTCTCTACTCCCTCAGGAAAAAGTCCCTGGGGCGGTGTGGGTAGCTGCTGGCCTGGCCAGCGCTCCAGGTGTGAGGGGTGGTGGGGGAGAGGGGTAAGGACAGCGGCCCAGGAATGGGGCAGCGGGAGCCCGAGTGGCGGCCACACACGTCCCGCAGACTGCTCCATCTACGCATCCGGGAGGGAGAACGAATGCCTTGGGGCCATCGTGCCCTGTGGAAGGCGCACTTGGATGGTAGCCAGTGTTAGAACCGTCTGCCCCTCCCCTCCCCTCCCGCAAAACCCAGGAGCCCCTGGACGTAGCTGTCCTTCGGGATGCTGTGACCCGGGCGCCAGGTCCCTCGTGAGACAGGAGACGACCCTCAGTCCCCTTGCTTAAGGAGGCTGCCCCCACTTATGGTCCGCCACGGGCCACCCCGCCAGCCGTAGCAAATGTTCACCTGCGTTTAGACACGTTTTTGTACCGTGGAGATTTTTGCAGTATTCTGGCTCTCTGAAATCGATGAACCGCTGGCCAGCAGCTAACCGGAAGGCTCCGTCTCCGAGCGCTTATTTAACACAGGCGTCGGTGTGCAGGACCGAGCCGCCGGGGCCGCCTCGGGGCGCTCAGCTCCGGGGGCCGGTCCTGCCGCGTTGGGGGGCCGGCCTCGGGCAGCCGGGCGTGCGCTCGCCAGCCTGGCCGTCCCACGCCGCCCCGGGGGCCGGCCGGGGCCGCTCCCGGGTCGCCTGCCTCGGCTCCGGCCCCAGCTCCCGCCCAAGGCCGTGGTGTGTGCTTGCAGGACACCGGGGACACCCTGGGCAGCGTCCTCCGGGGCTTCTTCACCATCCGCAAGCGGGAGCCAGGCGGCCGCCTGCCCACATCCTCTACCTGCTTCAACCTGCTCAAGCTGCCCAACTACAGCAGGAAGAGCGTGCTCCGCGAGAAGCTGCGCTACGCCGTCAGCATGAACACGGGCTTCGAGCTCTCCTAGCGCCCGCCCCCGCCGGCTCCCGGGGCCACCTGGGAATGTGCCCGCCGCGCCC
This sequence comes from Paradoxurus hermaphroditus, assembly GCA_004024585.1. NCBI lineage: Eukaryota > Metazoa > Chordata > Mammalia > Carnivora > Viverridae > Paradoxurus > Paradoxurus hermaphroditus. The sequence goes on from PITB01025681.1 coordinate 19,670, forward strand.
GGTGACCCCTCACTCTCTATAGCCATGAGACTCCCCTGTGGCCTCGACAACTCGGGACACGCGTGACAACTGCATAGCACTCCCTAGGGGACGCCGAGGCGAAGGGTGTCGAGAATAAACCTCCAAGTCCCGCCAGAGCTCCTCCTTTCCTCCTGCTTTCCGGGGGCCTGTGATCGCAGAGGGCCTTCTTCTGATGCTTTGGTTTTTTGGGGAGTCTTTTCTTTCCCTAACTTTGAGCTGCGCATGAACAAGTCCCAGGAACTCCCAGGGTCCGGGGTGGTTTTCATGCCACGGGCCCGAGGGCACACAGCCCGCTATAGGTGAGACACTCTCCTTCTGTTTCTGAAAACTCTACTCAGGTAAGGCCTTGCCAAGCCTCTCTGCACTCGGCAAAGTCTCCGCCCCCCTCCCAGCCACAGCGGCCCCTCTCCAGACCGCCAGGCCCACCCGCTGCCCAGGGAAGCAGAGGTGCCTGCCAGGGAGGCCGCGGAGCCCGGGAAGTCCGGGGCGCTGCCCCCCCCCTCGAAGCCACGCGTCCCACCCAGCGGCAGTAGCCCCCTCCCCGGTCTGTCCTCACATGCTCTGAGTCCTCAGCGGGCCGAGCGGCCTGGAGGCCTCCGCTGGCTCGACCCCATCTCGGGCGCTCACCTTGGCATCTATCTGGCTTTGGGAGAAAACCAAACCCTCGGCCCTTAAGAGCAGCTCTGTTTCCAGAAGGCGCTGGCCGTTCCCCAGAGCCTGCTGATTCCTAAGGGGGCAGCTGCCTTCCCCGCACTGGTCTGCCCTGCTTGCTGTCCGGAAAGGAACAAACACTAGCCGCGTTACCCAGCCCGTCCGGGCGGTGACTTTCCTCCATTGACGATGAAATCGCAAAACCTGGGATCTTGCCGCTCGCCCATCCTCAACGCAGGGAACCGGGAGCCCTTTTACTGACGGAGGCTCGAAGGGCTAAGGAAACTCCGAGCTGGGTTTTGGGGGTTTTGTTTTTTTACTTCATTTTCTCTTCCAACCCATTATGCCCTCCCACCCTCATTCCTCCCCCTTGTCACGAGAACTTTACTCTAGATCAGGGAGCTGAGGCCGAGGCCGTGGCCGTGGTCTGTGTTGATAGCCATCCACCCTCCCCCACCTCGTCCAGCTCCTCACGCATCCCTACCACTAGGACAGAAGCCAGGAGCGCCGGTCCCTCCCCTGCCCTGCGGAGCCGGCTGAGGGCCGACAGCTCTCTTCCCGGCAGCAAAGCGCCTTCCGGCCTGTTGGTGGCGAAGCGGGCAAGACCCGTCTCCGTGGCCTCCGTCAGAGGGGTCGCGGCTGGGAGCCGTGTCCTGTTCGGGTCCGAGTCGGCTCTGTTAGAGCCCCTGCGCTTTGGAGACGAGTTTTCCTTTGATGGAGAGACGGCAAGGAATTTATAGACAGACAGGAGTTTATTAGTATTATTTAAGATTTGTTAGTAACTTCTATTTCTGTGGACTTGCCACTTTAAACAGCTCGACTGTCCTGAAGCTCTCCCCTGGATGCGCCTGCGCGCCAAGCGGGTCCGTACCTTTCTGCTGTCCCCAGATTGTCCCCCTGCACGGCGACGTGTCGTTCCGTCTCCACTTACTGAGACTCCGCCAGCGTGGGGCTGGGGCGAGAGCGGTCTGCAGGCGGCACCAACAGCCCCTTTGCTTGTCCTCTGGCTGAGGAGGGTAGCTTGTGATTTCACTACGTTCTCTTCGACAGCTGGGAACCCTGCGCCATCTAACCCCCACGTCCGTACTGTCACGCTTGGTGTCCATGGACACCTCGATGGCTCTTGATGGCTCTAAAAGGTTGTGGCTTTTTTTTCTTTTGGGTTGTTGTGGTTTTTTTTTTTTTTTTTGGTTTCATAGATTACTTAGGGATTAAAATGTGATCGAAGGCTTTATTAAATTTGTACTTCAGCACATGACGGCTGTGTTCTCCTCTTTATCCGAAGGAGCGCTTTTCGGCCACGCGCCGGGGTAGCTCACACGGGGCTCCTGGAGCTTAAGGGCACGGAGGCTCCCGCGGTGGAAAGAAGGCACGAAGGGTAACGTAACCGACTCCCAGGTCACCCACTAAGCAGAGTTAGGAGCAGTCGACCGTGTCCCGTTTGCCTCCAGTTCCGTTTTGAGAAGTCGCACGCCTCAGGTAAAGCCAGCGTCGTCTTCAGCACCTCCCAGGCCCTCGCCCTCTCGCCCGCCGCCCAGAGGCGGCCGCCACCCTGGGCTGCATGTCTCCCACGTGAACGGGTCAAAGCGATCCATGTATATTGGTTGAAAACAAGCCACGTAGATTCACAAGCGAATGAAGGCAAACTTCACAGCCCCGTCGGGGTGCCTTCAGCTCTGCTCCCTCGCCGGGGGTCACACCTGCAGGGTTTACAGCCAGGTCTCATTCCGCTCAGCCCCGATTTCTACTCAGCGCAAAACCGGTGTCCAACCTGCCCGTTTCCCAGCTCCCCCACGGGGGCGCCAGCCTCCTGTGGGTTCTCACTGCCTCCGGCCCCGAGCCCTCGGGGGGTCTGAGCGGGAGGCTGGCCCGTTGAAATCCAGGGATTTGGGAAAGATGTCTCGAAAGCCCGGCGGCCCTTTTACAGCAGTCAGAACGCCCGAGCTCCCGAGAGAGGTTCGTGCGCGCCGGCTTTGCTCACACGGGGCGTTTATACCGTGGAAGGGAAAGAAGACGTCCCGGCTCCCCAAACACATCAGTAGTGTCCCGCGCAGGCCACTCCCGCCTGAAACTCCAGAGCCTCGTTCTGTGATGTTTTGGCCTCTAATTACAAGTTATCACGGCAAAGAGAAAGTTTTTATAACTAGGAAAAACACAG
>PITB01025682.1:0-22495 GCA_004024585.1 Paradoxurus hermaphroditus
TTCAGGATCCCTTGTAGTGCTGGCTTATTTGTGATAAATTCTTTCAGTTTTTGTTTGTTGGGAAAAACCTTGATCTCTCCTTCTATTCTGAATGACAGGCTAGCCGGATACAGAATTCTTGGTTGCATGTCCTTCTTGCTCATCACATTGAAGATATCCTGCCATTCCTTTCTGGCTTGCCAAGTTTCTGTAGATAAGTTGCTACTACCCTTATATGTCTCCCTTTGTATGTTAGGGTTCTTTTGTCCCTAGCTGCTTTCAAGATTCTCTCCATATCTTTGTATTTTGCCAGCTTCACTATGATGTGCCATGCAGAAGGTCTATTCAAGTTATGTCTGAGGGGAGTTCTCTATGCCTCTTGGATTTCCATGCCCGTTTCCTTCCTCATGTTGGGGAAGTTCTCAGCAATGATTTGTTCAAGAACCCCTTCAATTCCTTTGTCTCTCTCTTCTTCCTCTGGAACTCCTATGATACGGATATTGTTTCTTTTGAGTGCATCGTTCAGCTCTCAAATTCTCCTTTCCCGTTCCTGGATCAGCTTCTCTCTCCTTTTATCCGCTTCCTCTTTTTCAATGATTTTATCTTCTAATGCACTAACTCTTTCCTCTACCTCTTCAATCCGTGCTGTGGCTGCTTCCAGTTTCCCTTGTATTTCTTCCAATGTCTTCTTTAATTCTTCCTGAACGTTTTTAAGGTCCTTGAACTCTGATGCGCGGGACCCCTTGCATTCATCTAAGCTTTTTTCAAGGCCAGCGATTAGTTTTATGATTATCAATCTATATTCATGTTCTGTTATGTTGCTTATATCTTTTTTCATTAATTCTTGAGCTGTCACTGCTTCTTGTAGACTCTTTTGAGGAGAATTCTTCCGTCTCGTCATTTTGGCTGGATGTGTTTTGGGTTGTTTCTCAAAGTTGCCCTGAAAAGGAAAACAGACTGACAGACACACAGAACACAGAAATACTCAAACGTACCGACAAATGGTCCAGACAAGCGGTTCACAACAGAAAAAAGAATAACAAGTGACTCTCTGAGGGCAATGTCCTGAAGTTACAGCTACACGTTAAGGACAGGGTATGTAGTGTGCTGGTGGCAGAGCATATATAGACAGAATAATGACTGGTGCAGGAAGAAGAAGGAAATGGACCTTGCCCAGGTAGAGTGACTAAAGGGTTTATTCCAGACTGATAGAAATCAGAATAAGGACAGGTGCAAGGGAAAAGGAATAAAGATCGATATCGTCTAGATGAACTTATGCAGCCTGGTTATTCCAGAAAAAGGGATAGGGAAGTAAAGAAGAGGGTGTAGGACATGTCCTCAAAGAGTGGGTTAGAAAAAAAAATGTTTAAGCCAGTCAGTACCCTGGATAACCAGCTCAGGGAAGGGGATCGGTAGGAATGAGAAAGGGAGGGACAAATTTAAAACAGAAAAAAATGACTGGAGTTACTCCAGGCAGCAATCTCCACTTGGCTTCAGTCGCTCCTGCTGATAGGTTGGGAGGGGCGTGGTTTGGTGTAGGCGGGTCCAGCCTCCACTGCTGGAGGGAGTGACCTCTGGCTTGTGAGACAGCAGTGGCGTCTCTCCAGATCCTCGCCACCAGTCCTGGAGGCTTTATTTGCCCCTTTATTTCTGTTCTCTCTCCACCACCAACGCCAGCCTAGTGTGGTTCACTGGACGGTGATACCGCCGTCTCCTACCCCCGATTGTGCTGGCATTAGAGGTGCTCAGTTAAGCATCCGACTTTGGCTCAGGTCATGATCTAACAGTCCACGAGTTCAAGCCCCACGTCTCGCTCTGTGCTGGTGGCTCAGAGCCTAGAGGCTGCTTCGTATTCTGTGTCCCTCTCTCTCTCTGCTTCCCTCCCCCTGCTCATGCTCTAGCTCAGTCTCTCAAAAATAAATAAATGTTAAAAATTTTTATTAAAAAAGGAATTAAAAACAAAGAAGAAAAATGCAATAACTGAGATTCAAAACTGACTAAGTATAATGACCATAAGGATGGAAGAAGCAGAGGAACAGATAAGTGATAAAGAAGATACTATAATGAAAAATAATAAGGCTAAAAAAAGAGAGAACTAAAGATTATGGAACACAAGAATAGACGTAGTTGACTCAGTGATTCCATCAAACACAATAATATTGTCTCAGAAAAAAAGGTAGGATAAAGGGGGCTGAAAATTTGAGAAAATATTGGAGTATTATTGGAGTCTCAGAAGAAAAAGCGAGATAAAGGGGACAGAAAATTTATTTGAGAAAATAATAGCTAAAAACTTCCCAAATCTGAGGAACAAAAGAAAATCCAAATCCCTGAGACTCAGAGAACTCCTATTAAAATCAACAAAAGAAGGCCAACACCAAGACATATTGTAATTAAAATTTCAAATTATAATGATAAAGAAAAGACTTAAAAGCAGCAAGACTTAAGAAGTTCCTGGAGGAGCACTTAAGATGGTGGAATAGTAAGGATACCCTGGGCTTCTCTCATCTGTTGAACACGGTTAGATCAATTTTAAACCATTTTGAACACCTAAGAAATTGATCTGATAACAGATCAACCCACATGATTTCCAGGAGAGAACACAGCACGTACATGGTGCAGAGAGGTGAACTGGGGGAGAGAAGAGCTGCAGTCACACAGAAGAAAGGGAGCTATTTTCGTGGAGAAAAGAAAGATGTAGAGGGAGGGAGAACAGCACATCAAACTTGTGCATGAAAGCACTCCCCCTGAAAGAAGTTAGAGAGAGAAAGAAAATACACACAAGGGACAGCACAAGAAAACTGTTTCTCAAAAAAATTGAAGGGGGAGAAAGGAAAAGGTTTCAATACCACCAGTTTTTTATAAATAGCAGAGCAGATACTTAAGTTTCAGAGACCAGCTCCTGGTGGTGCTCTGGTGAGGAAGCAGGGAGGAGCTCTGAAATCAGGCAGCATGGTCTGAAGATCTCTTGGTCACACAGGAAGAAGTATTTCCTCTGATTGGAGTGCATTTGGTAGAGGTGTTTTGACCACTCTGTGGGAAAAAGACCCAATTGGCACAACCTTCACACTTATAGGAACAAAGATGCCAGCTGAGGCCAGCAAACCCTGGCGGTGGCTGTGTGTTGCAATTTATCATAAACTCTGAGCCAACGCCACTACACAGTGGTGTGACTGTTTCCTGGGCAAACCAGCCCCGGCCACAACATGGTGAGACCCTCCTTCAGAAGATCAGTGCTGGTCTGAACCATGGGGGCATCTGAAGTGTGGGGCTTTGAAATACATCTACACCTAAGATAAAGCTCTGGAGAGAGACATCACCTTGTAGGTGGACAGCTCAGACACAGACAAGGAGAAGGTGGGGAGCTGATGGAAGTGAGGGACACAGGAGTGGTGACTGACCAAGAGTCTCTCAAGGTGCAAACTTTCCACTCTGGAGATGAGAGATCAAGGTGAAGGCATTTTCACCAGTAGTTCACCAACACTGATTGACCCCAGTGAACTAAACAGCATCACTAAGTGGAGAACGAGTCATTACACGAAGCCCGCCCACCTTTGCCCTCCAGGCACATCTCCATTAGAATCAGAACAGCAGAAGACCAGCACAAATCCCTTCCATGAGCTTAGTCTACTAAACATAGACTCTTGCAAAGTTTCAGCTCTAGTGGAAACTGGATCTAGTTTCATTTGTGTTTTTTTGTTAGTTCATTTCTATATTCACTTTGTTGTTGCTTCTGTTTTTCTTTTTTCTTATTGCTTGTTTTTCTTTTGTTTATTGGATACAAAAAGAGAAAAATTTATTTCATTATTTTTATTTTTATTTTTATTTCTTTTATTTTTAAAAATTTTTAAATTTTTTTCTCTTTTCTCTTTTTTCTATTAAGCTTCTCTTAATAAGCACAACAAAACACACCTAAGATCTATCTTCCTTTATTTGATTAAAAACGTTTTTTATTTCATTCTATTATTATTATTTATTGTTTTTTTCATCTCCCAAATTGACAAGATGGAAGGATTCACCTCCAAAGCAAGAACAGGAATAAATGATGGCTGTGGATTTAGTCAATGCAGATGTAAGTAAGATGTCTGAACTAGAATTTAAAATAATGATTATAAGGATATTAGCTGGGCTCTACAAAAGCATAGAAGACAACTGAAAATCCCTTTCTGCAAAGAGAAAAGAAACAAAATCTAGTGAAGCCAAAATTAAAAATGCTATAACCAAGATGCAAACCTAAATGGCAGCCATAAAAATGAGTATGGATGAGGCAGAGGAGCAAATTAGCGATATAGAATATAAAATTGTGGAAAATAATGAAACTGAAAAGAAAAAGGAAACAAAGATCAGAGATCATGAAGACAGACTTAGGGAACTCGGTGATTTATTATAATGTAATAACATTCATATTGTAGGGGTCCCAGAAGATGAAGAGAGAGAAAAAGGGGCAGAAGGTTTATGTGAGCAAATTGTAGCTGAAAACTTCCTTAATCTGGGGAAGGGCGCAACATCAAAATCCAAAAAACACAGGGCACTCCCATTAAATTCAACAAAAGATGACCATTGCTAACATATATCATAGTCAAATTCACAAAATATACAAACAAGGAAAGAATCATGAAAGCAGCAAGGAAAAAAGTCCTTAACCTACAAGGGAAGATAGATCAAGTTCATAGCAGAACAATCCACAGAAACTTGGCAGACCAGAAGGCAAGATACAATCAATGTGCTGAATGGGAAAATCATACAAGCAAGAATACTCTATCCAGAAAGACTGTCATTCAAAATAGAAGGAGATATAAAGAGTTTCCCATACAAACAAACACAAAGTGGTTCATGACCACTACACCAGCTGTGTAAGAAATTTTAAGGAGAACTCTTTGAGTGGAGAAAAAAAAAAAGACTAAAAGCAACAAACACTATAAAGGAACAGAGAGTATCACCAGAAATGCCAACTCTACATGTAACACAACGGCACTAAATTCACATCTTTCAATAATCACTCTGAAAGTAACAGGACTGAATAAGATATATGTTTCTGTCATATATATATATAAAATAGAAGCCAATGAAAATGAAAACACGGCAGTCCAAAACCTTTTGGATGAAGCAAAGGCAGTCCCAAGAGGGAAGTATATTGCAATTTAGGCTTACCTCAAGAGGAAAAAAAGGTCCCAAACACACAACCTAACCTTACATCTACAGGATCTAGAAAATGAAGAGCAAATAAAGCCTAAAGTCAGCAGAAGGAGCAAAATAATAAAGATTTGAGTAGAAATAACTGATATAGAAGCAGAAAAACCAGTACAACAGATCAAAAAACTAAGAACTAGTTCTTTGAAAGAATTAGCAAAATTGATAACCCCTTAGCCAGACTTATCAAAAAGAAAAGAGAAAGGACTCAAGTAGATAAAATCAAGAATGAAAGAAGACAGATCACAAACAACACCATAAAAATAAAATTATAAGAAAATATGATGAAATATTATATGGCAACAAACTGAGCAATCTGAAGGAAATGGAGAAGTTTCTAGAAACTCACAAACCACAAAAACCAAAATGAGAAATAGAAAATGTGAACAGACTCATAACCAGCAAAGAAATTGAATCAATAATAAAAAATCTCCCAACAAACAGGCATTCTAGGCCAGATAGATTCTCAAGAGAATTATACCAGACATTTAAAGAAGAGTTAAGACCTCTTCTTCTCAAACTGTTTCAAAAAATAGAAATAGGAAGAAAACCTCCAAATTCGATCCATGAAGCCGTATTACCTTGATTCCAAAACCAGACAAAGATATGCTACTAAATATGAGAATTACAGGCCAATATCCCTGATGACCTTGGATGCAAAAATTCTCAGCAAGATACTAGCAAATAGAATTCAACAGTACATTAAAAAATTATTCACCATGATCAAGTAGGATTTATTCCTGGGTTGCATGGCAGGTTCAATATTCACAAATCTATCAACCACATTGATAACAGAAGGGATAACAAACATATGATCCTGTCAATAGATGCAGAAAAAGCATTTAACAAAATACAGCATCCATTCTTTATAAAAACTCTCCACAAAGTAAGGATATATGGAACACATCTCAACATCATAAAAGCTATCTATGAGATACCCACAGCTAATATCATCTTCAATGGAAAAAAACAGAGCCTTTCTCCTATGGTCAGAAACAAGACTAGGATGTCCACTCTTACTGTTGCAGATCAGGAATCCTAAGTTCTTTCTTGTATGGCAAGAGAGCAAATGCAGAAATAAAAATGTGAGAGGCTAATGTCTAGGAAGAGACAAGAGCCCCAAACAGGGATTCTGTCTCCATAGCTATTGAGCTTTCAAGATCTTACATACATGGTGAATGTGCAGAAGGAAACTATCAGATAGTAGTCATTAACTTGTGTGTGTAAGAAGCAAAGGGTCTGAGGTGAGAGAGCAAGTGGCATTTGAAGTTGTGATCAAAGCATAATAATACACTGGTGCCAGATGGAAAGTAATTTCCTGTAGGTGATACAACTAATTAGCTGTTTTCTTTAAAGTTTAAGATTGATGGAGCATGCAGCTTCAAGGATATCAAGTTACTCATCTTGCTAACTAACCTTGGGTGCTTTCACCCTGCAGTGGCTTTCTGCTCTATGCTGTATTCAATTTAATGACTAAACTTAGGCGCTTTTGCCTTGTGGCAGCTTTCCATCCTAACCCTTTTTAACCCATTTGTGTAAGTGTAAGGAATTCTTGAACCTATTTCCCACATCTTACCATTAGTATTTAACATGGTATTGGAAGTCTTAGCCCCAGCAATCAGACAAGAAGAAATAAAAGGCATCTAAATCAGCAAGGAAGAGTCAAACTTTCAGTATTTGCAAATGATATGATAATCTACATAGAAAACCTGAAATACTCCACCAAAAAACTGGTAGAAATAGTACATGAATTCAGCAAAGTTTCAGGATATAAAATCAATGTATATATATGTTGCATTTCTATACACCAAAAATGAAGCAACAGAAAAAGAAAACAAGGAATCGATCCTATTTACAATCGCATCAAGAACACTAAGATACCTAGGAATAAACTTAACTAAAGAGGTAAAAGATTTGTACTCTGAAAAAAAAGAACACTTATGAAAGAAATTGAAGATGACACAAAGAAGTGGAAAAGCATTTCACGCTTATAGATTGGAAGAGCAAACAGTGTTAAAATGTCTATACTACTCAAAGCACTATACACATTTAATTCAATTCCAGTCAAAATATCACTAGTATTTTTTGCAGAGATATAAAAACAATCCTAAAATTTGTATAGAACCACAAAATATCCTGAATAGCCAAAGCTATCCTGAAAAATAAAAACAAAACTGGAGGCATCATTATTCCAGTTTTCAAGCTATACTACAAAGCTGTAGTCATCGAGACAGTATATTACTGGCATGAAAATAGACACATAGTTCACTGGAACAGAATAGAAAGTCTAGAAATGGATCCACAAGTATGTGGTCAACTAATCTTAGTTCAGGAAAGAATATCATATGGAAAAAATACAGTTTCTTCAACAAATGGTGCTGGGAAAACTGGATGGGGCGGTGCAGAAGAATGACACTAGACCACTTTCTTACACTATACACAAAATAAATTCAAAATGGATGAAAGACCTAAATGTGAGACACGAAACCATAAAAATCCTAGAGACAGGAAACCGTAAAAATCCTAGAGAAGAACTTTTGACCTTGGCTGCAGCAAATTCTTACTAGACATGTCACCATGAAACAAAGGCAAACTTGAACTATTGGGGCTTCATCAAGATAAAAAGCTTCTGCACAGTGAAAGAAACAACAAATTAAAAGGCAGTCTATTCAATGAAAGAAATATTCACAAACAACATATCTGATAAAGGGTTAGTATCCAAAATCTATAAGGAACTTATCAGACTCAACAACCAAAAAACAAGTAACCCAATTAAGAAATGGGTAGAAGACATGAATAGATTCTTTTCCAAAGAAGACATCCAGATGGCCAACAGACACATGAAAAGATACTCAACATCACTTGTCATCAGGGAAATATAAATCAAAACCATAAAGAGATAGCACCTTGCACATGTACGAATGGCTAAAATTAACAACACAAGAAACAACATGTGATGGTGAAGATATGGAGAATGACAACCTTCTTGCCTGTGGTGAGAAAGCAAACTGGTGTAGCTATTCTGGAGAAGAGTATGGAGGTTCCTTAAAAAACTAAAAGCAGAACTATACAATCCAGCAATTGCACTATCAGGTATTCACTCAAAGGATACAAAAATACAGATTCGAAGAGGTACATGCATCCCAATATTAATAGCAATGGAATTAATAATTTCGCATACAGTGGAATATTACTAAACCATAAAAAAACAATGTAATCTTGCCTTTTCCAGTGACGTGGATTGAACTAAAATGTATTATGCTAAGCACGTGTCAGTCAGTGGAAGACAAATACCATATGATTTCACTCACATGTCGAATTTGAGAAATGAAATAGATGAACCTATGAGAAGTGGGGGAAGAGGAGAGAGAGAAACAAACCACAAATGACTCTTAATGATAGAGAACAAACTGAGGATTGATGGAGAGAGGTGGGTGGGTGATGAGCTAGATGGATAGTGGGTACTGAGGAGGGCACGTGTTGTGATGAGGACTCGGTGTTGAACGTAAGTTATGAATCAATGAATTCTACTCCTGAAACCAATATTGCACTGTGTGTTAAATAACTAAAAATTTAAAAATATATACTTTACTTGTATTAATCAGATATATTTATTATATCTATTTCTTATTTTCAATCTTTTGCTGTTAATATTTGATGCTCTTGCAAATAATAGTGCATTAAACCTAATTCAAATGTTGTAAAGTCAACAAGATCAGGAAAATGACAAAAGTATTCTTCTTGTAGGATATTTTCTATACTTCTGAAAGGAAATGTGTATTGTACACTAGTAAAGAGAACTGGATTTTGTGTTTAAACATCCAGATGTTTGGAAACACTTGCTGATTAATGTGGGCAAATTATGGAATACATTGGCTTGTATGTATTGTCTACTGAAATAAAGTTGCTTCTAGTGAAATAAAACAGAATGGCAAGGGGGTAATGATGCTATACTTTTAATATTAACATACATCTTCTCTGGCAAAGGACTATAGACCAATCAGATGAAAATAGTATCACACTGTATACTGTTGTCAGGTCTTAACATAATTTAAGAATCTTTTAAGTGATGTAACCCAATTTCGCAGATAACTTTTGATTCTGTTTCTATCTTATTGAGTAAATATATAAGAATTGGAAACTCCCCCACTAAAATATCAATTTATGTATTACTCTAAAGAGAAGGATTCTAGGAAGCTTCTTGAATTGCCATTATAGCCATATTTACTAAAGTCAAGTTAAATGTCTACCTGTGCTGTTTTTCACTATAAGGTAAATGCAAGTGGTAAATTGTTAAAAACATTAATGTGGTGTGAGGAATATTTGTTGGTTGGTACTTGTCCTGTCTAGATCATTAACAAGCATAAGTATTTGAAGTTGCTGAGGTCCAGCTGAGTGGTCTTCTAATAAGACAAATAACATTTTTAGTATTGCTTAATTGATGAGGTCATCAACAATCTTCAGAATACCCCTTATAATACCCCATCATAATACTCCTACTATGTGATTTTAGTTTTTCACATCACAGGGCATTTTTTTTTAAAGTTTATTTATTTTTGAGACAGACAGACAGAGCATGAGCGGGGGAGAAGCACAGACAGAGAGGGAGACACAGAATCCGAAACAGGCTCCAGGCTCTGAGCTGTCAGCACAGAGCCCGACGCGGGGCTCGAACTCGGGAATGGTGAGATCATGACCTGAGCCGAAGTCGGACGCCCAACCGACTGAGCCACCCAGGTGCCCCTCACAGGGCGTTTTTAACATCACAAGTTGTTTTTAATATTTACTTGGTGGAATACAGCTTTAGAATTTCCCATTTTAGAGAAACTGCTGTGTACTTACTTGAATAGTTCAGTGAAAAGAATTATTAGCCATTTGGAAAGTAAAGAACACAGGAAGGAAACAAGTGAATAAATGATATGACAGAAGTAATAAAGGATCAAGCAACTGTGATGTTTGTGCCAAGGGATGTCTGTATGTTCAAAACAGAACAAATGTTATGCTTCATTTTTAATTAATTTAATGCATTGTCTTTTTTGGTAATGTTTTTCAGGTCAAAAGCTAGAATAGGTTACCATTCTTTTTTCAAGCGAACAAGTTACTTTCAAGAAAGAAAGGTTAGTGGCTATCCTGATGTTTTTGAAATTCTTACATGTTTTCGACCCGTGATATCAGTATTTCAAAATCTGTGAGTTCATTCTTTCATAAGTTCAAGGAAAAATATTTTCTGGGTGATATTTTTCCCAGTGTATATCGCTACATGCATAAAGGAATCCTCATTATTGTTCCCTTACTTTTTAATATATCTTTTCAAAATAACCTGAAAATTTTAGGAAATAATTTCCATATTTCTTTTTCTCACAATTTTGTATTGAATAAAAATAATCTTGTAGTGAAACTCGACTGTGCTAAATACTGTTTTTGTTATCTTTATTTGAAATATTCACAATATAAATGCTTCTACTTATATTTATACTGTAATAATACTTATATTTTTGGTACCTCATTCGCTTTTTAAATTTTTGTTTGATTAAATGCTTTTATATATTCCCAATATGTCTTGTATAATTTATTAGAACAAAAGTCACATTTTAATGTTAGATGTATATATATATATGAATTCTATTATTAGGATACTAAATAAAATATCTACTAAATGTTTACTGTTCTTTATTCAAACTGCACAAAACAAGCCTGGCTATGGAAATGCTTATTTGTTGGGAGGGTGCTTGCCTGGATCAATGATGAGCACAATTGTCTGAGGATGCTGAGGGACTCATTCCAGATGTCAATCTGAGGTCCAGATGAGTGGCCCTTTACTAGAACAAATAAGACTCTCAGAGCCTGGCTCTCTTTAGTGAGACCTCAGTGCCAACAAAATACCTCTGTTAGCATGATTTATCTTTTTCCAAGAAAAGGGCATTTGTGTCTTATTTTATAAGGCACTATGCATCTTTAGATATGATCAGTGATCCAAGACTTCCTCTGTTTTCTCACTTTGAACACAGTTGTAGAGAGATACTTGTGTATAGAAAATATGTTCCTGAGCAACAAATGAGGTAATAAAAATTATTGAATTAATAAGGAGAGAAGCAACAGTGGTAGGTACTGAAATTCTCATTTGGACTGAAAGAAGAAAAAAATGTATGCTATATTAAATAATGACAATGGAACCAATTTTAATTTTTTGTTAATTTTGCTGTTGAATATTTTCTGATATTTTGTCTGCTTTTCTTTCCATCATGTCTTGCTGAGATAGCATTGCGATCAGGTTTTCCACTTCAAGGAATAGAGGTGAGTAACTAAACAAAGATTCTTTGAAATTTACATGTCATATTCTGTGTGCCAGGTCCTAGGGTCTCAGCGTTCATCTTTTCAGAAGCTTATTCGTGAATATTTTTATAATGTGTCATTTTCCTTATTGACACTCTCGTCAGGGTTATCTACATTAGGGTATCTTTGTAATTTGTTCTTTCATTGTAATTATTTTCTGCTTTGATATGTAGAATTTTAAAGGATTTTTTGGCAGTTTCAGGTTAGATAAAAAATGGTTACAGTGAAATCCAAGTTATCAAATTTTCTTCATTTATTTAATTGTTGAAATTTCAGAATAGAGACTCCATGATTTATAAAGCTTTGGTGGTCACACTGCATTACATTTCTGCTTCTACTTTAATCTTTGAGGATTGACTTGAATTGTTTCTCATTTTTGCAACATGAGAAGATGTATGAGAAAATTTGTTAGATCACTTTAAGACCATAAAGTTTTTATATGATAAAATTCGCAATAGTTATTTTGAAACACAAAATAGTTCAATTTGCAATACCATCTATCCTTAAAAATGATATTATGTTAGAAGCATCAAATGCAGAGATATGGAAATATCATATCATTATTATTTCTTACTAAAACTTGAAATATGCATCCTTAAGAAAAACGGTTTCTAAATTTCTTGACAAGCTTGTTGAAGATTTTGTGTTACCTGGGACGTAGCGGTTAATGCTTTGAGAATAGGCAAATTTTTCTTGACAAAGTTCTGTCACAACTCCTATCAAGTACTACTTATTTTTGTATTATTATGTATTTTTTATTTGTATTTATTCTCTAGAACCATAGGAAGTAATTCTAAAGAACTCACTCACTATTACAAAATAGTCATAGTTCAAAGAGGGAATTAGCTCCGCCAGATATTGAAATTACTCTAGAACCTCAATCATTAACAAAGCTTTGAACAGGCGTACAGATAGAAGGACCAATAGGACATGTTTTTATTTAAAAAGTGTATTCTCACAAGCCCCTACTTGTATATTTGTTACCATTAGTATATTCACAGGTTCATGGAATTGGTGCTACTGTCTCAATCCAAACGGTGTAACAGCTTATTGATGCATAATACCTATACAATAAATTGTCATTATTATACTATAATAGTACAGAACTCAGACACAGAAGAAAACTATAACACAATAGAATCTTCCCTATGACCAGCTCCAGCCTCCTAGCCCCCAAATGCCACGCTTCTGAAAATGTATTTCATTTTTTCATTATTTTTTTGTTTATAAAAATGTGATTATATAATTTTCCTCTCTTTGTGACTGGATCATTTGCTCAAGATTCTTACTAGTCAAATGAACATTTTATTTGAAACATCAAATTCATTATTATAATTTTTAGTAATATCTTCTTATTTTGTATGTCTTACAGATATTTATATTTGTGTTATCTCTCATTCTTGATTAATCTTGCTAAGAGGGTTTCAATCATTAATTCTTTAAAATTATTATTTTTTGTTTTTTTTTCCTCTTCTAAGTCTGCTTTCTATTTTGCTGATTTCTGCTCTTAACCTCTTTAACTTTTCCTTATAATCTTCTGGATTATTATTTATCTTTCTCTAGATTCTTGTAAAATAGACTTTATTCGTTTTTTTAGCCTTCCCCAATTCTAATATATTGTTTTTCACTCTAAATTTCCCTGTAAGCACCGTTTAGCTTCATATGCACAAATTTAGCATTTATGTCCTCTCTATTACTCATATAAATATAATTTCTAATTTCTATGTTGATTTATTTTTTGAATTATGGATTATTTAAAAGGGCATTGTTTAATTTCCAAAAAGTTGGACTTTTTCTCTTAACTTTTATTACTCATTTCTAAGCTAATTGCATATGATGAAAAAACATACTTTGAGTTCATGTTATTCCTTGAGAATAATTTTGTGTCTCTGTAATGGCCCTGGGTATGGCATAATTTAATAAATATTCCAGTTGCACTTTTAATACATTAGCATGTAATTATATCATTGTGGATGCAGTGTTTTATACATGCCAGGTAGTTCTATTTTGAAATTATCTCATCTATATCACTTGAATATTTATTAACCTATGATCTGAAAATGAGTTACTCATGGAAAGTCATCTGAGAGATAGTCATGTAAATAAGATAACTGCATGGTTTCTGCAATGCTTGGAATATTTGTGTATTGTTCTGTGTCTTGATTAATTGGTTTGGATGGTGCAAATTTTTTAATCTGTACAATTTTCATACATGCACTTTTATATATATATATTATATTTTAATAGAAAGTTTAAAATATCTCAGGGGCACCTAGGTGGCTCAGTATGTTAAACGTCCAACTCCTGATTTTGGGCTCAGGTCATTATCTCACAGTTGGTGAGATCAAGTCCTGCATCGGGCTTTATACTGACAGTGCAGAGATACTACCCCTTCCCTGAACTCCCTCTCAAAATAAATAAACACTTTAAAAATGAAATAAAATATGGGGTGCCTGGGTGGCTCAGTCGGTTAAGCATCTGACTTCAGCTTCAGTCATGATCTCGCAGTTCATGAGTTTGAGCCCCATATCAGGCTTTGTGCTGACAGCTCAGAGTCTGGAGCCTATTTCTGATTCTTTGTCTCCCTGTCTCTCTGCCCCTCCCCTGCTCGTGCGCTGCCTCTCTCTGTCCCTCTACAATAGATAAATGTTAAAAAAGAGTTTTTAAAATGAAATAAAATATCTCATAAATTTAGCCCAAATATTAGCGAATACATTTCTTAGGAATATTGTCTAATATTGGTAATGTGTTACTTGGGACCTAAAGATTGATGTCTTCAGGATAGGTTGAGTGTTCTCTTTTAAACACATACATTTTCATCTATTTTTACCCTTCCCTTCCCCCATTGTCTTTTAAGGAGAGAGGGAGGGAGGCAAACCACAGAGACTATTAAATACAGGAAACAAACTAAGGGTGGATGGTGGGGTGGGGGAGAGGGAAATTGGGTGATAGGCATTGAGGAGGGCACTTGTTGGTATGAGCAGTGGGCTGGGTATTGTATGTAAACCAATTTGACAATAAATTATACTCATAAAAAACACATACATTTTCAGTAAATTATAATATTACTCTGACAGTCATACCAAGATAGACTTTCATTACTAATCAGTTAAATATTATTTTTAATTGCAAAGCAAAATTTGTATTCTAAGATTCAGATGTTCTGAAAAAGCCATTGAATAAATCATATGTTTTAATAAAATTTTTATTTGTAATAACCTATATTCTTTTTTGCTCCCATATTTATTTATTCATTTGATTTATAAATATTATTTATATTTTATATGAAAAGTTTATAAATATATTTTTAAATTTTTAATGTTTATTTTTTTTAATTTTTTTAATTTTTTTATTTTTTTAATTTTATAAAAGACACAGAGAGGGAGGGAGATTAAACATAAGAGACTCTCAAAGACTATAATAACCTATATTCTGATAATATATGCAAAGTGACTATGGAGGACAAAATTTATTACACTGATAAAAAAGTGTTCCCATTAAAAAAATAATCAGGATAGCTTCTATAGTAGGGATTTTTAAGATTCTGGCATTCTACTTGTTACTTTTCAGATAAATTTGGGCAGATTTATATTTGTTGTGTGGGTTTTTCTTTTCATTTGTTTGTCTTTAATGCTGGTAATGCATAATTGAGAATGAAAGAATGAGAAAATGGATATAAAGGTATAAGCTATGGTACCTGAGTGAGGTGGTAAATTAATCACACAGGATATAGAGAATTTTAATCTAGCATAATGTTTACTTAGCTTTATAGAAATCTATAGAATATAATATCCAGAATGGGCTAATGTCATCTCATTGAGAGATCTAACAGTTACTGATACACGGTTTTGTTTTGCACCAACTACCCTATAAATATTTTATGACTTATTCATATGGGAGCCCAGGTGTGTGTGTTGTGTGTGTGTTTGTGCGTGTGTGTGTGTGTGTCTGTGCGAGTGTGTACCTGATACAGAGACACGAGAATATCTTGTTGTCAGTGCACTTTGTATATATACAGTTAGAGTCATGTTGAGTCAGACTGACTTTTCAAAACATACATTATTCAACTCTAGAGTGAGGCTACAGTTCATGCATTCCAAGTAGGGATAGCAAGTTAAAGTCTCTTTGTACATAATATTTCATAATTATTTTCTGTCAGTATTTTCTAAATATACTGTGTGGAAATAATGGAAATAAATCCAAGGTCCTTTCTCTAGGCCAGCCTAAGTATGTGGTGATCTCATTACTTACTTCCTTATTTATAAAAAATTGTAATCACATTGAGAGTTTATAACAAAGTTGACGTGATGGAATAGATACTGAAGGGTTAGTAATCATGCTCTTGGTTTGGCTTAAGATGATTTAAGAGAAAATTGGAAAAACACATAGGATCTTAAAGTATTGATATGACTTCTTTATCTAAAGAGTTTAGCATTTGTGTGTGTGTGTGTGTAATAGAAATAATGTCACTAAATAGAAAAATTTTAGTTTTTTAATATTAACGGGGACAACAAATAAAGAAAGAACTGTAAGTTCAGATCAAGTAAAAATATAAAACAAGATCTAGGGATTAAATCAGTAGATGAGCACTTAGTCGTAAAATTATTGTTCTAGTGTGGAAAAATGTTGCTTAGGATAGAGAAGAGAGACAAAGTTTCTGAAATCAAGTTTATATAAAGTGTTGTTTTGGTGTGGATTAATTTTTGCTTGAATAATTTAAATGGTAAATTTTGAAAGTCAGTTCCTGCAACCTTATTTAGTCTGTTGTATTTGTGTGTGTGTGTGTCAACATTGCCATAACCCTAGCTGTTCTATCACCATACGAAAGCGGTTCCGAAGAAGTTATGAAATTACCATACTGTCAGCTTCAATAAACTAAAGCTGAAGTGTTCACTGTCTCAATGTAGTATAAATAACAACCCTGTAAGAAAATAACTCAGTTATGAAGGGAGCATGGGAAGACGGCAAAGTAGGAGGACACTAAACTCACCTCATCCCATGTTTACAGCTAGATACAACTCGCATCTAAGTAAACAAACTAGAGAGTTATCCAAAGAGTGGGGAAAAAAACTCCACAACTAAAGGTGTGGAAGAAGCCACATCAGAGAAGTTAGGAAAGGTAGAAATGGTGGTCTGGAGTTGCCCACAGGAAAGAGGAAGCTGCAATAGCAGACAGTGAAAATCACCAGAGAGTCCACATGGGGTAAACAAATTCCCATAATATCTGGATTTGAAAACTAGAGGGGCTGAACTCCATGAGTTTGTATAGCCAGCAGGACTTTAAGCCTGGAACTTTAAAAGTCAGCCAACTCAGCACTGGGAAAACTGGTAAGGCCATTGATAGCTTAGTTTCTGGCCTTAAAAAGACAATAGCCCAAGGATACACAACATAGAAGGGACAGTTTGCATAAAGGGAGGGAGATCTGTTTATACTGATTTCAGAACGTGTTGGTGGACTTCTCTGGAAACAAAGGAGCTGGCAGGTGACTTTTTCCTCCCCCAACCCCTGAGGTAAACATAGAGACACATGCAGGATATAGCATGGCACAGACAATTTTACCTAATCTGCTAGCAGTGCACCTCACCCACAAGTTCTCCCGAGGACTCACCCACTCCAAGCCTACTTACTTCAGTCTTTAGCCCAGCATGCATTGCATTTAGTTAAGGCTACACACACCCTGCCTAGCCACTGACTCTGTGTGCCATGCCCAAGCAGCCAACATGCTTCTGGGTATTCAGTCAAGGACTAGAGACTCAGTGCAAAATTTGCTGACACTGACACTTCACCCCTGAGCCGTTCTGGTGTGACACCACCTCAGAGCTGGCCTCCCTAAGTCTCACTAACATCAAGGACAGCAAACACAGCCCACAACAGGCAAGAAGTCAGTATAGATGTCTGAACTGAAAGGAAAAGTGACTCAGACAATACAATAACAGAATGCTAGCAACATACATAGGAGACTGAGCTAAAGTATGCCAATACAATAGCAGGATACAAGCAACATATATAGGAGACTGAGCTAAAGTGCCAGGTTCTGGTGAACAGAAAACACTGCACTGCAGAACACTACAGGACCTCTTCTTCATAAAGCCGCTACTTTCAAGAGCAGAAGACATAACAGACTTCTCTAACACAGAAAAAGAAACACAGAAAGGTAAACAAAGTGAGGAGACAGAGGAATATGTGTCAAATGGAAGAACAAGAGAAAATCACACAAGAGATCTAAGTGAAGGAGAAATAAGTAATATGTCTGATACATAATTTAAAGTAACAATCATAAATATACTGGATTTCAGAAAAGGAATGAAGACATCAATGAGACGTTGACAAATATATAAAAATAACATCAGAGATGAGGAACTCAATAAATGAAATTAAAAATACAACAGATGGAATAAAGAATAGGCGACAGGAAGGAGAGGAAAGTATCAGCGACTTGTAGGAGAAAGTAGTAGAAGCAATCAAGATGAATAGGTGAGAGACAAAAAAATATTGCACAATGAGAATAGACTTAAAGAACTCAGTGACCTCATCACGTGTAATAAAATTCACATTATAGGTATTCCAGAAGGAGAAGAGAGAGAAAGGAGGGCACAAAATATTTTTGAAAAAATAATGGGTAAAAATTTCTCTAATCGGCGGAGGGGAACAGATTCAGATTCAGAAGGCAAAGAGGTCCCCCAACAAATTCAACCTTAGGAGGTCCACACCAAGACACATAATAGTAAAAATGGCAAAAGATAATGATACTGAAAGAATCTTAAAATTTATAAGAGAAAAGAAGACAGTTACATACAAAGGAAACCCCATAAGGGTATCAGATGATTTTTCAGCAAAAACTTTGCAGGCCAGAAGGGAGTAGCATTATGTATTCAAAGTGTTGAAAGGGAAAAATCTGTAGCCGAGAATACTTTTCCAGCAAGGCTATCATTCAGAATAGAAAGAAAGATAGTTTCTTAGGAAACAAATGTTAAAATAATTTATGACCACGAAACCAGTCCAGCAAAAAAAAAAAATTAAGGGATTCTGAGTGGAAAACAAAAACCTTAAGGAAGAATAAGAAAAAATAGAAAGCACAAAAGCCAAAAAAATTAAGTAATCCTATAAAAATAATTCAATACAAGCACAAAATAAAAGGATGTAAAATATGATACCAAATATCTGAAATATGGATGGGATAGGAATAAATGAGTACAAAATTAAGCAGATGTGAGTTTAATATAGTCTGCTGTTAGCAGAAAATGTTATATATAAACAGACTGTTAATTGCAAATCAAAAACAATAGAAAAAAAATAAATAGTAGGAAATCCGAGTATATTAAAGACACACAGCAAATAAATTAAGAGAAAGAGAAGAAAGGATAAGAGAAAAACTACAAAACAACCATAAAACAAGTAATAACGTGGCAACAAATGCGTACCTATCAATAATTACTTTGAATGTAAATGGACCAAATACTAAAATTAAAATACATAGTATAATAGAGTGAACAGAAAAACAAGACCCATCTATATTCTGCCTACACAAGACTCTCATTAAAAAAAATCTAAAGTCACCTATAGATTGAAAGTGAGGAAATGGAGATTGATCATGCAAATGGATGTCAAAAGAAAGTCAGAGTAGCAAACATATATCAGACAAAATAGATTTTAAAAAAAGTCTGTAAAAAGAAGCTAAGAAAGGCACTATATAATAATAAAGGGGACAATCCAACAAGAATATAAGGATTGTAAATATCCATTCACCCAACATAGAAACACCCAAATACATAAAATAGTTAACAGCAAACATAAAGGAAATAATCAATGGTAATATAATAATGGTAGGGGAAATTAACACCACAGTTACATCAACGGACAGATAATAGGAACAGAAAATAGGAAACAATGGCTTTGAATTACAAACTGGATCAGATGGATTTAACAGACATATTCAGGGCATTTCATTCTAAAACAGCAAAATACACACTCTTTTCGAGTTCACGTGGAACATTCTCCCAAACAGATCACAAATTAACCCACAAAACTAGCCTCAACAAATGCAAGTTCAAAGTCATACCATGCATCTCTTCTGACCAAAACTCTATGAAACTAGAAACCAACCACAGGAAAAAATCTGGAAATAACAAGTACATGTAGGTTAAATAACATACTAGTAAATAATGAATGGGTAAACCAAGAAATCAAAAAATAAATTAAAAATACATGGAAACAAATGAAAATGAAAACAAAACAGTCCATAACTTTTGGGATGCAGCAAAATCAGTTCTTTTTTTTAATGTTTATTTTTGACAGAGAGAGAGACACAGTGTGAGCAGGGGAGGGTCAGATAGTGAGGGAGACACAGAATCAGAAGCAGGTTCCAGGCTCTGAGCTGTCAGCACAAAGCCCGACGAGGGGCTCAAACTCACAAACCGTGAGATCATGACCGGAGCCGAAGTCGGATGCTTAACTGACTGAGCCACCCAGGTGCCCAGCCAAAACAGTTCTAAGAAGGAAGTGTGTAGCCATATAGGCCTAACTCAAGAAGCAAGAAAAAGTTCAGATAAATAACCTAAACTTACACCTAAATAAGGTAGGAAAAGAAAAACAAAGAATACCCAAAGCCAGCAGAAGGAAGGAAATAATAAAGATTATGGCGGAAATAAATGGTATCAAAACTAAAAATACAATAGAGAGATTAAGGAAACTAAGAACTGGTTCTTTGAAAATATAAAAAAAAAAACATGATAAATTCAACAAGGAGAAGAGAAAGAGAACTTAAACAAAATCACGAAAAAAGAGGAAAAAATAAGAGCTAACACCACGGAAATACAAACAATGGTCAGAGAATATTATGAAAAACTATATGTCAACAAATTTGATAACCTGTAAGAAATGAATAAATTCCTAGAAACATATAACCTACCAAAACTGAAGCAGAAAAGAATAGAAAATTTGAACAGACTGATTATCATCAAGGAGAGTGAATCAGTAATTTTAAAAAATCCCAAAAAACAAAACCCCAGAACCAGATGGTTTCACAGGGAATTCCACAATACATATAAAGAAGAGTTAACACCTATTATTCTCAAACTCTCCCAAAAATTCGAAGGAGAAGGGAAACTTCCAAATTAATTCTCTAAGGTGAATATCACTCTATACCAATGTCAGATAGACATCATAAAAAAGATAACAACAGGCCAATAACTGATGAACTTGGATGCAAAACCAGCAAACAGAATCCAACAATACATTTAAAAATCATTCGCCATGATCAAGTAGGGTTTATCCCTGGGCTACAAGGTGGTTCAAAATTCTCAAAACAATCAATGTGATACAACATATCAATAATAGAAAGTATAAAAAACATATGATTCTCTTAATAGATGCAGAAAAAGCATTTTACAAAATACAACCCCCAACAAAGTAGGTTTAGAGGGAACATACCTCAACATAATAAAGGACATACACCAAAAACCCACAGCAAACATTATCCTCAATGGGAAAAACCTGAGAGTGTTCCCTGTAGGGTCAGGGACAAGACAAGGATGTTCACTCTCATCACTTTTATTCAACACAGTACTGGAAGTCCTATTCACAGAAACTAGACAACGAAAAGAAATAAAGGGCATTCAAATTTGTAAAGAAAAAGTAAAACTTTTACTATTTGCAGATAACATAATATTCTATACAGAAAATGCTAAAGATCCCACCAAAAATACTAGAACTAATAAATGAATTCAGTAAAGTAATAGAATAAAAAAAAAATTTGCAAAAATTTGCTTCATTCCTGTACACCAATAATGAAGCAGCAGAAAAAGAAAACAAGGAATCAATCCCATTCACGATTGCACCAAAAACAATAAGATACCTATGAATAAGCCTAACTCAAGAGATAAAAGGTCTGTATTTTGAAAATGATACAACACTAATGAATAAATTGAAGAGGACACAAAGAAATAGAAAAACGTTCCATGATAATAGATTGTAAGAACAAACATTGTTAAAATGTCTCTAATACCAAAAGCAGGCTACACATTTGATGAAATCCCTATCAAACAAACACCACCAGTTTTCACAGAGTTAGAAAAAACAATTCTAAAATGTGTATGGAACCACAAAAGACCCAGAATAGCCAAAGCAACCTCGAAAAAGAAAAGCAAAGCTGGAGACATCAAAATTCCAGACTTCAAGTTGTGTTACAAAGCTGTAATAATCAAGGCACAAAAACAGATACATAAGTCAATGTATCAGAATGAAAAACCCAGAAATGGACCCACAGGTATACAGTCAAATAATCTTTAACAAAACAGGAAAGAATATCCATGGAAAAAAGAAAGAGTCTTCAACAAATGGTATTTGGAATACTGGACAGCAGCATTCAGAAGAATGAAATCGGACAACTTTCTTATACCATACACAAAAATAACTTCAAAATGGACAAAACACATAATGTGAGACAGGAAACCATCACAATCCTAGAAGAGAACACAGGCAGCAACCACTTTGGCATAGGCCACAGCAGCTTCTTACTTGACATGTCTCTGGAGGCAAGGGAAATAAAAGCAAAAATGAACTATTGGGACCTCATCAAGATAAAATCCTTCTGCACAGCATAGGAAACAATCAACAAAACTAAAAGAGAATGAAAGAAGATATTCGCAAATGACATATCAGATAAAGTTTAGTATCCAAAATATACAAAGAATTTACCGAACTCAACACCCCTCAAAAAAACAAATAATCCAGTGAAGAAATGGACAGAAGACATGAATAGACACTATTCCAACGAAGACATCCAGATGGCTAACAGACACATGAAAAGATGCTCAACATCAGTTATCATCAGAGAAATACAAATCAAAACCACAATGAGATACCACTTCACGCTGGTCAGAATGGCTAAATTTTTTTTTAATTTTATAATAGTTTATTTTCAAATTGGTTTACATATAACACCCAGTGTTCATCCCAACATGTGCCCTTTTTAATGCCCATCACCCCCTCTCCCCC
>PITB01025683.1:0-22492 GCA_004024585.1 Paradoxurus hermaphroditus
AAAAGAAAAGAAAAAAGATCAGGAGGCAAGGGCTTCCTTCTCCACTGTCTCTTCCGTCGGCAG
Source organism: Paradoxurus hermaphroditus (assembly GCA_004024585.1). Taxonomy (NCBI): domain Eukaryota; kingdom Metazoa; phylum Chordata; class Mammalia; order Carnivora; family Viverridae; genus Paradoxurus; species Paradoxurus hermaphroditus. The sequence continues at coordinate 64 of PITB01025683.1, forward strand.
ACTTATCTGCGTCTTTCCTCTCCCTTTCCCCAGATCAGGGCCAGGGTCTACCTGGTCCTTGTCTGAGTCCAGCCACATTCTGGGTCACCTCCCACCCACCTTCCCAGGGGCCTCAGGTCCCCCAGTCTCCTGTCGCGTGTTCCTACCTACATCCTCCCCTCATATTCAGAGACAAACAGCAACTAAATTTTCAAACAAAAATGTTTAAAATATACATCGAGCGTCTATATTCTCAAAAGCGGTGCGGACTTGGTTTTGAATTCTTGATCTTCAGTTCCTACCAAGGAGGCATTGGCCGAATTCTTTATTTTTCCTAAACTTCGGCTTCTCTTTAAGAAGGGGGCATCATGGGGCGCTTGGGTGGCTCAGTTGGTTAAGTATCCGACATGGGCTCAGGTCATGATCTCGCGGTCCATGGGTTTGAGCCCTGCATCTGGCTTTGTGCTGACAGCTCGGAGCCTGGAGCCTGCTTCAGATTCTGTGTCTCCCTCTCTCTCTGCCCCTCCTCCACTCCTACTCTGTCTGTCTGTCTGTCTCTCTCTCTCTCTCAAAAATAAATATTTAAAAAAATTTACAAAAAAAGGGGGCATCATAACACTTTTTGCAGAATTATTAAAAAATGATAAATATAATCAATGTAAAACCTACTGCAGCAATAAAAGATTGTGCTGTCTGATCCATATATTCGATATTTTGATTTAAACATTTATATAATCTGAATGCTCTTCAAATTCCATTAGGCGTCTTATACTTCAGGTTCCTACAACATGAGCAGAAACTGAAATGAATGTTCAAAGGGAAACCGTGATGTGAATTCCTTAATTCCAGGTTTGAAGACGACAGAACACCAGTGCTTCCGATGTTACAAAAAAAGGGGCTGGGTGGCTCCGTCGGCTTAGCGTCGGACTCTTGGTTTCAGCTCAGGTCATGGTCTCACGGTTTTGTGGGTTTGAGCCCTGCATGGGTCTCTGTGCTGGCAGCACGAAGCCCGTTTGGGACTCTCTCTCTCTCTCCCTCTCTCTGCCCCTCCCTTGTTCCTGCAGTCTCTGTCTCTCTCAAAATAAATAAATTAACTTAAAAAAGATTACTTGCTTAAAAGAGAATGACCGAAAGGATAAATTCCATGGTTTTCTCTTAGGAAAGTGACTTATCTCGCTTTAAAAAACAAACAACAGGGGTGCCCGGCTGGCTCAGTCAGTAGAGCATCTAACTCTTGATCTTGGGGTGGTCAGTTCAAGCCCCACATTGGACACGGAGTCTCTTCAAGAAATTAAAAAAGTGGGGCGCCTGGGTGGCTCAGTCCATTAAGCGTCTGACTTTGACCCAGGTCATGCTCTCGCAGTCCGTGAGGTCGAGCCCCGCATCGGGCTCTGTGCTGGCAGCTCAGAGCCTGGAGCCTGCTTCCGATTCCGCGTCACCCTCTCTCGCTCTGCCCCTCCCCCGCTTGCACTCTGTGTCTGTCTCTCAAAAATAAATAAACGGCAAAAAAATTTTTTTAAAGAAAAAGAAATAAAAAACTGGAAATTAACAACGACAGCAACAACAGCAGCAGTCCCGTTCACAAGTTTCTTGAAAGAACAACCTCCTTCATTCTCTGCAAACTGACTTCCTGAGGCTCGCCAGCAGCTCCCCTGTCAACAGACGCAACCTGCATTTTAGTGCTCTGTGTGGTTCGTTCAATCGTTTTATCGAGCGCCCGCCACGGACTGAGTTCTTGCCACTAGGCTACCACACTGGAGGGGGCCATGCGTTTGTTTGTTTTGTTTTGTTTTGTTTTTCCTTCAACGAGCATTTTCTGAGCTCGTCCCGTGTGCCAGGCCCTGTGCTCTGCGGGCACCGGTGGGCACCCCGCCCTCGAGGCGCGCATAGGTCATTACGGCTGCGTCTGGCACAGACGGACCTGCGGATGGACACCTGACTTCAGCCCGTGGCAGGCAAGGGACTCTCAGAAGCCATCCCTGAGGAAGCGACGTCCAAGTTTGGTCTAAAGGACAAGAAGGGACTGACCGACGAGGGGGGGAAGAAGGAAGCCCTGGGCGGAACAGCACGGGCCACCGAATAGCAGGAACTCGGTACAAGATGTGGGGTGATGTTCGCGGGGAATCGGCCGCACGGAGGGGGGCACGGAGGCATTCAAGGGAGGCGACGCCTGACCTGGATCTTCAAGGATGATGAGGCATCTCTTAAGCAGGTGAAGGATGTTCTAGAAGGACCGTGCTGTAGGTGCAAAGGTACAAGGCACGGCATTTTGGGGCGGTGTAAGGAATACAAGACGGCTGAAGGGTAGGGCACGAGGACAGTGTAGCGCCTGGGGGCCAGGAATGCCGCATTAAGCGGTTTGGACTGAAAGCGATAGGAATTTCTGAAGAGAGGAGAGAGAGAGAGCTAGTTCCCTTTTACAGTGATGGCTACATGGAAAACACATTAGAAGGAGCACACCGGAGTGGGGGAGACAAGTTAGAAAGAAGACTATTGTGATCCAATGACCGGGGTGAAAAATGACAGCTCCTCGACAAGCCGGCGGCTGTAGGATGTCACATTTAAACAGCCGGGTCAGGGGCGCCTGGGTGGCTCAGTCGGTTGAGCATCCGACTTCAGTTCAGGTCATGATCTCGCGGTCTATGAGTTCGAGCCCCGCGTCAGGCTCTGTGCTGACAGCTCAGAGCCTGGAGCCTGTTTCAGATTCTGTATCTCCCTCTCTCTCTGCCCCTCCCCTGCTCGCGCTGTCTCTCTCTGTCTCAAAAATAAATAAACCTTAAAAAAAAAAAATTAAACAGCCGGTCCAATGATGGAAAGTACCATTAACAACACGGGCTCTTCAGTCAGACCGACCTAAGCGTGAATCCCCGTCCTGCCCCTCCCCATCTGGGAGCAAGTCACTTAACCTCGCGTGGGAAATCAGGACAATGATAAAGACCTCGCCGTTGCCGGAAGGGTGAGACATGGCATAATACCCACGAGGAACACGGCCCGAGACTGAACACTCGCTCAATGTGCACGCGTGAGGGCCACCGTCCTTAGCACCATTAATTGCACTTGGTTGACCAGAGGGGGATCCTGAGAGAGACCAGAGACCCCAGCGACTCCAGGGTCTCTGGCTGACCACCGCGAACAGAAAGCAGAGAGAGGAGGAGGCAGGAGGGGAAGGAGGCCTGGGCGAGGATGAGCTCATTTGTCGAGGTTGAAGCGCCCACCGTCGGATGAGATAGCCCTCCAGTCTTTTGCACTCTGCATCTTGCTGTGTGTGCCAAGAGGGCGAGACCCTGACCGCTTGTAACCTGGGCCACCTCTTGGGGTTGTCTTTGTGGCGATTGACCTTGAGAGATGAGGTCGTGTCTCCCTCGAGGCTTGCTTCCTGCTTCCTGCGCGAGCAACGGATTCCCAAGCTCAGTGTTCCCCGGTGGGGCAAACCCACTGTGGCGCGTCCGTCCGGGCCCATCGCGCTGCCCCCCGGGGACTCGGAGGCAAGGGAAAGCGGTGCAAATATACAGCTTCTCGTGCTGTGTGCGCCTGAGCAGTGAGGTCCTGTGTCTCTGACCCCGGGGTCTCGTGCCTTCTGCCAGCATCGATGCATCAGTAACAGGTTAACTTACTAGCTTATGAGTCAGAAAGAGAGCGTTGGAGTCACCAGCGTGTCCGCGGCGGGTAAAGCCACGAGTATCAGTAACGCTGCCTGCGGAGAGGTCTGGGGCGCACCCCGGCTGACGCCGACGAGGAAAGGACGAAGGTAAGAAAAGGAGCTCCCAGGTGACCCCGAGAAAGAAATCTAGAGGAGAGTAATGCCTTCCAAGCCCAAGGAGTAGACTTTCAATCAAAACAAAGTAGGCGCCGGGGAGACACCCTGCTTAAAACTCAAGACTGAAAGCAGCCATTGAGCTGAGCAACGAGGTGACCGACCGGCAGAGATATTTCAATGACATAGTGTAGCCGGAAGCCCCCCGCCCCCCACGCCAGAAGAGGAGAGAAGAGAGGTACAGGTCTTAAATAAACGTCTCCAAAACGCTTAGCTGAAAAGGAAAAGGAAGGTGGAGCTTTGGTGACTGGAGGGGACGGGGGCAAGTGAACGTTTTCTCTATAAATAGATGGAAGAGATTTGAGCAGATTATACGCAGAAGAGAACAAGCCAGGAAAGAGGGGAAAGTGGAGGAAAAACAAACAAACAAACATAAAACCTCAGAGCAAGGAGAAGAAAGATGGAATCAGGGGTCTGAAGAAGAGGAAAAGGATGACGTTCTGATCCCAAGTGAAGACCCGTCCGGGACCTTCTTCCACGGTGGTGGCATTTGTCCCCACCACGCACGCTCAAGCAGGCCAACCTGTCGGCTCAGACTGTGGTCCGCCTGCAGGTGCGTGGAGTCCCCGGTCCCTAGGGAGGGGCCTGGTCATCGGCAAAGTTCCCCTGCTGGTCACCCCGCCTGGCGGGTCCCGCGGGCCAGAGGGGAGAGGCACCAGAGAGGCTCCCAGCCTGGGTTCTTTGGAGATGCCAACGGCCGTGTTCCCCACACAGAGGGGTCCAGGCCTGTTTGGAGGGTGTTGGGGAAGTCCTGTGAAGCCAGCCTCCAGGAAGACTGAGTGTTCTCTGCCGGCAGAGACGGGCGTTTGGGAGTGGGGGGTCCAAAGGGAAGAGAAAGCCTTCGAGGGGAGAGACAAGGGCTCTTCCGACGGGTCCTCGGGGTTGGCGGAGAAAACACCCACGGGAAGACCCAGTGATGCTCACAGAGTAGGGATAGGAACTGTCCCTCGCAGAACACCTGTATGCCGCTTGGAGACTCTGCAGCCCCTCCTGTTACCCTCCCAATTCTTGACCTAGTGTTCTTACCTCCACAGGGCAGAGGAAGGAGCTGTGGGCTTGCCTGATGCTCGGCGCACAGCGCGTGCTGGGCTCCAGCTCTCCCTGACTTGGGAACCGCTGTCCTGTCCCTATGGCCCACACTGTCCTTCGCACTAAAGCAGCAGCCAGGGTGTGGATCGGGGGCAAGCGCGCACAACCGTAAGCACTCTGTGGATGACACCAGGACAGCCACCACCGCCTACCAGCATGCTCTGTGCTCTGTGCCAGGGAAGGCGCCCCAAACGCTTAGTCTTCTCTCCCCCAGCGTCCTCGTTGGCTTCCCAAGCACCATCAGACCTCAGGGGGTCTGATCCCTTAGGGGCTGTGCCTGGCCGAGGGTGGGGGCCAGCAGGACTGTGTAGTCGTTGGCCCTACATGCAAGCATGCCTCTGATTTTTTTGCACGGGATGACCCGGAAGAACCTTCCCCAGAGGTGTGAGAGCAAGAACAAGAGACAACAGTTCTTTACACCTTGATGGTCCAGACCCTTTAAGAAACTGATGGAAGCACCCAGAGGGGCTCTCTCCATAAAAGGGCACCCACCGCACACAACCTTGGACATCGTTTCCGCCTCCGAGCGCCAACTACCGCCACCACCACCCGACCCTCCCTCCGCCCCGCCTTCGCAGGCCAGGTGTCCAAGGAGCGCATGTCGGAATCAGCCCAGGGGCTGGCCAAAAATGCAGATCCCCAGGCCGCCCCGCGGAGATTCTCATTCAGCGGGTCTAGGGCCAGGCACGGGGAGCCTGCGTTTTTAACCAACGCCTCAGAGGACTTCGGCACCGATGCGCAGCGGAGCCCACTTTGAGAAACCCGACTCTGGGGCTGAGACGCCCCCCCCCACCTTCGCTCCAAAGTTTCCCCACCTCGTCGGGCGCACCGGCCGCCTCCCCTCACCCCCCGCGGGCCTCACCCTGGCTCGCGGTCGCGGAAGCATCTGGGGAACCCGGCGGCGGCCCAGAGCGAGGGTCCCTGGGGCCTGCTCGCCCCTCGGCGCCAGCGCGCCACGGCCCCGGGAGGCGCGGCGCGGTGGCCGGCAGGGGGCGCGGTACCGAGGACGGCGCCGGAGGGGTGTCCGGCGGCCCCAGCCCGGAGCCGAGGGGCGGGAGGGAGAAGGGAGGGGAGCGCAGGGGACGGGGGGGAGGGAAGGGAGGCGGGAGGCGCGCGGCGGCGCGGAGCCGGGCGCGGGCGCAGGGGCGGGCGCGGGAGCCGGAGCCCGAGCCGGGGGCGGGGCGGGCCGGGGCGGGGCCGGCGGGCGGGCGGGCGGGCGGCGAGCGCCGGGGGAGCGCGCCCGGGGAGCGCGGAGGGAGGAGCGAGGGGAGCGCGGGCCGCCGCTCGCCCCCGCCCCCGCGCCGCCCGCGCGCAACAGTTCCCCCAAAGTTGCCGCGCGGGAGGCGGGCGCGCCCGGGCGGCCGAGGGGCGGGCGGCGGGCCGGGGACGCGGCGTCGCGGCCGGGCGCGGGCGGTGCCGGCGGGCGGCGGCGGCGGCGGCGGCGGCGGCATGGGCACCCGGCAGACCAAGGGCAGCCTGGCGGAGAGAGCCAGCCCCGGCGCGGCGCCCGGCCCCCGCCGCGAGCGGCCCGACTTCTGGGCGTCGCTGCTGCTGCGCGCCGGGGACAAGGCGGGGCGCGCGGGCGCCGGCGCGGGGCTGCCCCCCTACCACCGGCGCGTCGGCATGGTCCAGGAGCTGCTGCGGATGGTGCGCCAGGGCCGGCGGGAGGAGGCGGGGACGCTGCTGCAGCACCTGCGCCAGGTGAGCGCGCGGAGGGGGCGCGGGGGGGCGCGCCGGCCCCGGGAGCGCCCCGCCCCTTGCGGAGCAGGCCCGGGGCGCCGAGGGCACCGCCTAGGGCCCCCTCCTCTCTCGCGGGGCTGGAGCGGGGCTGGCAGCAGGTGCCTCGGCGCTCCCGCTGAATTCGAGGCCTCGCGGGGCGGGGCGGAGGAAGGCTGGCCCGGTGAGGCCCGGCTGAGGGGTACCTGTTGGAATAACGTCCCCGCTTCTCTCCTGCACGGGCAGAGAGGGAGGCGGGTCCCCAGGACGGTGGGTGGGAGCGGGCGCGGGGCCGGATGCCTAGTCCGGGCCAAGGCGCTTTTCTTCCTCTCTACCCGCTGGCGGCCACCAAGGGTCTTCAAGGAATGCGCAGTTGTCCGTTTCCCCTGAGGGAGTCCAAGGGCACGGCCCAGGGACTGGGGCGGTGGCAGGCCCCGGGTCATTTGGCCCCCGGGGAGGCACCCTGGATTGCAGTCGAGGTGGGAGACCGCGTTTATCTCCCCCGGCTTACTTTGACAGATGCTCGCTCAGGAGTCCCTGCTGAACAGTGGAGAGAAGGGAGAGGAGGGCTGGCTTGGTTTCCCCTGTGAGTACCTGGCGCAGGAACTTCAGGAGGCGGCCAGCACTCTGCCCTTGATCTGTTCCTGTCCCTGCCCCATTAGTCGGGCCGGTCTTTGCAGATCTGGCCAGTCCCCTTTGTTTTGGGGCCGCCGCTGTCATCCACCTCTTTGGCTCACTTTCTTGTGAGGGAGGGCCCCCCCTTCCATGGACTTTGTTGAGCGAGAGAGAGAGAGAGAGAGAGAGGCAGGAGGGTCCACCTCCTGCATCACTAAGCAAGTTGGCTTGGACCAGCTTTGGGGGGTTGGGGGGGTGGTGACAGAGTCCAGGCCCCAAATTCTTCCTCGATTTGACCCCATCGGTGGTGGAGTCCAGTGCACAGCAGGGAGAGAGAGCCCTCAGGTGGCCTTTCTGAAGTTTTTCCATCATTAGTGAAAGAGGCGGTCAGAGGGCCTTCCTTCTAGGGGCTTCTGAAATCTAATGAGACACACGTCCCTGTGGATTTTGTAGGACCCCCCCCAAACACCTTTTATATCTGGTGTACTGTTACCGTGGCCCCAAGATGCGCTCTGCACAGAGGGAGAAGGAAGCAGAGGCTCGGGGGCCTGGGGAGACACGGAGCTTCTGCTCTTGCCTTAACTTTTCCCAACAGCTTCCAGCACGATGCCCGAGATAGTGCCAGTCTCTAAGTCGCCTCTCTGAATCGAATCATTAAGGAAAGAGGACGTCACGCACAGCGTAACTTCAGCAGTGTGTACGTCTGTCTTTCGAAAACTGGAAACCAGTGTATGGCCTCTGTGGAAACTATTTTGCTTCCAAACAGAATAATGGAGTTTCCAGACCTTCGTAGCCCATCCGCACACCAGACAGTTAGAAGGTTCTGCCGACCACAGGCTATTCCCCCGGCACTGGGGTGGGTGCCTCAGGGGGTCCAGAAGAGGGGAGAGGGCTGGCCGGGCGGGGGGGTGGGGGTCGAGACAAGCCCCTGCTTAGAAGGTCAAAGAACGAAATAAAGCCAGCATTCCCGAGGGCCGAGGGCCGTTCTGGGAGGGCCCGGTAGGAGTCGGCAGACACCCGGGGCTCCTCCAGCGCCTCCAGAACGGACTGCGAGTCTGCATCCTGAAGCCGCACTTCTCCCTGGTTCTCGGAGAGTCGGGAAGTTCCTGTGGCCTCACGGTTCTTGAGACAGGGAGCATTTCCTGAGACACGTCGGTCTTGTTTGTGGCCCGACGCCCTTCTTCGTGGCAGGACTGAAAGGGCTGAGGGGGGCCAGGATGGGGTCCATCCGACTGTCGCCTTCTCTGCGACGGCACCAGAATAACCTGCCTTCCGGCTCGCGGAGGCCAGGCTCCCTCGACCTCTGGCTTGTGGGCGAGGCGCCAGCGATGGGCCTGCCCGAGGGGCCTGGAGCGCTGCCCCGTCGCCTGGAACTTACAGATCAAGGCTCCTCTGAGGATTGGCCACGGGCCCCGGGCAGAGCGAGAGGGGGAGTGCCAGGTGTCCAGATGTCCGCGAGAAGCAGAGAGGTGGTGTTCTAGGACCCTGAGGCCGGTCAGAGGGACTTGGAGCTGGATCTGTGCTGTGCACCTACGTGGCTGTTTCTCCCAAATTGTGTTTCCCTTTCCAGTTTGCTCCTCTCGCCTGGAGGTGGTGACATGCAGAAAGGGAATGGGCAGACCCCGGTAGAGCCTCTGTAGGGGGCTGGGGGCTGGGTCTCAGAGGTATGTGGACGCACCCAGACCCTCAGGGCAGAGGTAGCTGAATTGGAAAGGCAGGGAACAGTAGCAGCCAGGACAGTGACAGCGCTGGGTTACTTTATTTTTATTTCATTTATTTATTTATTTATTTATTTATTTATTTATTTATTTATTTATTTGCGTGGTGCTTTCTCCTGTGTTTGGAAATGTGTGTTTTTGGCTGCCGGGTTTGGGTATGCCCTGAGCTCTAGGGTTGAAGGGGGAATCTTCGAGCCCCGTGGTCCTTAGCCTCGAGTCTCGGAGTATCCGGAGCCCCGAAAGAGCTACGGACGCTCTTCCCAGATAAATGCAGCAGCCTGTACAATCTCGTGAGAACGGGACCCTGTTCCGAGGGTTCACAGACCCCAAGTTCAAGATTCGCTCCAGTCTGGTCGCCCACCTCCCCTGCTACGTGACTTGCCACAGGCTCAGGAATGCATACCGGGACCACAGGACCTCGTGTGGGGGTTCGTGGTGGCCGCTGGTGTCGTTTCTTCCGGGTGCCTCTCTTTCGCCTCTAAGATTTGCGGGGTAGTTTTCCCTGATGGGAGACGCTGCAGCCAGCCTGTGCTCGGCGCTTGCCGGAGAGGTGTCAGGAGGCTTTGCTTGATGTTCACGATCGTGAGCCGTGGCCAGTGGCCACGGGGGCTCAGGCAGGATGCCAGGAATCTGCCCTGAAGGAGCAGACTGAACCCGTTTTTTGAGGAGCCGTGGAACCGTGAGGAGGGCCTGGGACCAAGGGTTGGCTCAGGCAGCTTGCCTTCCAGTCCTTAATCTGCTTTGACCTTGGACCCCGCTGATAACCTCTCCGAGCTGTGTTTCCTCATCTCCCAAAGAGTATCTGCCATACTGAACAGAGCAAATGCAACAATGTGTGTGATATTGAGTTGCTTCTGTACATCCAGAGACATTCTCACAGGCAGCGATAAGACGCGAGAGAATCTGCCCAATTTCGGGTCTGGCCAGGCTGCGCGCAGGGTCTTGGTATCTTTTCTCAGGCCAGGTCTACCCGGCCCCGGGCACAGCCTGGATCAAAAAAGCTCAGTGCAAGTTCAGAAGCAGTGGGGTGGGGAACTCACGGGGACAAAAGAAGCAGCCAGCTACAGGATAGAGGAGGCCACTCCTCTCCCCATCCCTGGCCTCCATTCCTGCAGGGGGCCTCCGTTCTTTTCCCAGATGTCTCTCCTTGAGTCTTGGGCTCAGGCTTGCCATCTGGGGAAGAAGTTCCTCGTAGGCACGGAGAGAGTGCAAATGGCAGGCCGTGCGGGGATGGGCCATCAGCTCTTCAGCCCAGCAGCCTCTCCGAGTCCCACAGAAGCAGACTGGGTCGTTGGCCAGCTGCGTGGGGCACTAGAATCGGGGGTCGGTTTCCCCAGGAGACGCCGCGCCACAGTGGCCCGCCTCCTCCTCGTGCTCACCAGCCTCCCCGCCCTCTCGTAAAGAGCGCCCGATCGGGTCAGCTTGTTGGCACTCGATACGGTGCAGCCCTACGGGGCAGAGCTGTTCCAGGGCTAGCCTGTCCAGCCCCACCCGATGGGTGTGGCTTGGCCACGGACACTTGGCTCGGTCTGCCGTGGCCAGAGTGGCAGGGCTGGCTTCACTCTCTACCTGGGAGAATGAACCATATCAGCTAATACAAAAAAAAAAAAAACCCTCCCCTCCCTCTGCCCAGGGCCTAGGGTGACTTGCTTCCCAGGGGGGCTGAATAGTAGACGAGGACTTAGAGGCTCCCTGGGGACCTGGACACTAGACAGGTGCTTCCTGCCGGGAGTCAGAAAGTTGATGAGAAGAGCCTTGAAGGTCACCTTTTTCCTCTGACACCCCACCCAAGAAAATCTCCTTAGGTGAGCAGGTTGGAAGGCCTCCAGACACCAAACACGGAGGCCCCCGGCTCTTGGCCTTGATCTTCTTCTTCCCTGACCTGAAATGCATTTCCTTGTGTCCAATGAATCCATCTTGCCTTTCCAAGGCCACCTTCCGTGTCTGCCCTTGGCTCTGAGATTCGCTTGCCTTTTCGGTCCTGCCGCAGTGGGTAGCGTTTCGTCATCCGTACTTAGTTTTTCACCTGACATAGATTTGTGTTTGTCAGACTAAGTCCTATGCTTCCCGAGCATGGAGACCCCCCCCCCACTCCCCCCACCCCGTTGTTCCCGGCATGGTACTGAACATCCACAGGCCTGTGACGTTCTTCAGTAAGTCTGTGCACCACCGTGAAGTCGTGTGTCCCCACCGCTGTCACGGTGCGTCCTCAGAAGACTCGTGAGTCCCCAGCCACAGCTGTGCATCTGGGGGCTTATGTATGGCCATGAGATCTGACGCGCTTGCCTTCTGTGTGACTGGACGCCCGGGAGCAATGTCCGCGGGGCTCGGCTCTTCCTGGCGGCCTGCCAGGTGGTGGTGTTCTTGGAGAGAGGAGTGGCCCGCTGCCCGGCCTCCGTGGGCACCTTGGGGATCCCATGCTGCAGGTGTGGTCTGGAGCCTCTGCCGAGGTGGCGACAAGTGGTGGGGTGGGGGTGGGGGGCGCCGAGCCTGGAGGGAGAGCCCGGCCTCCACATTCCTGATCGGCTGCTTGTGCTGAATCATGTTCATTTCACCCACAAAGAGAAACCTTCCTTTTTAAAATCCACCGCTCTCTGCCGGGGCCGGGCGCAGGCATTCCAGTAAGAAAGCTACGGAAGGGGAGCCATGACAGCGGGGCCCGGGGCCAGGCAGGCCGTCCCCACGTCACGTCTGGTGGGCTGGGGGCCTTCTTTCCGGAACAAATGCCCACCTCCTCAGAGACGACCAGGATCTGCTTCGCTCTTTGTCTTCAGAGGTTCTAAAATACCCTGGGGTCCACGTATGGACACGCCACCTTAGCGTACCCCTCCTTGGTGCACCGGGACACCGCCTCCTCCTTCTCCCAGTGTCCTTTCATTTCCGTGTGTGCTTCTCTTGGGCAGAGGCCACGGATCATGAACTGGGCACGGTGGGTTTTCAAGAGATCCTTGTCGAAAGGATTTTAAACTTCTCGGCCGTACTTCCCCGAGCCCGCTGCCCCTGGTATTCTTTCTCAGCAGCCAGCGTGGTCTGGCTCAGACTTCTGGAGTGTTTCCACCCCAAGCACGGGGCCAGGTTATCCTTCCAGTAACCTGCAGAGTTGATACTGTCCCTGCTCTCCCCATTCTCACGGTGCCAGCGGCGCCTGTGCACCCCGCACGCCTCCTGCGGGTGAGAGCCACCTGGCACAGGGGTCACCCAGGTGACCAAGGTCTTTCTCTGGCTTCCCTACCGGGATGCTCACCGTCCCCACTTTACGGAGGGCATCCCTGTCTGCCACCTCCCCCACCCTTCCCCTCCAAGAGCGGCACTGGGGGAGACCCGAGAGCAAAATGACACCCTCGTGGGCTCCACCACCCCCCCCCGCCCTCCCGGCCCCGCTGGCTGTACCCCAGCCTCTCTCTGTGGGAGAAACTGGAGGGGCGAGAGAGGAGCCCGGATGTTCAAAATAGACTCAGTCACTGGATCTCGGGCTCACTGTCTCTAGAACAGCAGGCTGTTCCGATGAGAGCGGTGACCTTGGAACACTGGTGGGGGGGGCTAGCTACAGTGCCTGTTCTCCGCACCCCACCCACCGGCCCGAGCAGGGCCCACGTGGCTCTTTCTGGGAGCATTTCCCAGCCTTTTTTTTTTTTTTTTTTTTTAACTTTTATTAGCTCAAACTCCTGGCTGCCACAGCCATATGGAGCTCTGCCGACGGCTGCTGCTCAAAGGCATGGAGCATTTTGAGGTTTCTAACTTGATCTTAACCAGCAGAGATGCAGGAGTCCGGCTGGGAGGGTGTGTGGTGGGGGGAGAGGGTCTGAGTGTGTCGCCCGGCAGAGGTGGCCTCCTCCAGGCTGCCCCCCGCCCCTGCTCACCCCTGCGTGTCCATACTCAGTTTTCTGCTTCCCTTTGGGTTTGCGTGTTTCGCTCTGTGTCCCTCCCTTTCCTCGGGAGGTCGGCGAGCGGGGCGGGGGGGAGAAGCAAAGTCTTCGCCTCTTCTTAGTCGGCCTCTGCCTTATTAGCACACCCCCAGCCTCCATGGAGAAAGGGGTTCAGCTCATTTCAGTCGCCTGCTTGGCGGTCCGGTGCCTTGGGCCAGAGAGCGGGCGTTGGAGGCACCCTTCCTGTGTGCACGTTGCTTTCTAGTCCACCAAGCATCCTTCTTCGTTTATTTTGCTCCTTAAATAGTCTTGGGAGGCTGGCAGGATACTGCTTACAGTAAAAAAAAAAAAAAAAAAAGAATGGCGGGGGTTTTTAATATTATGAAAGCACTGTGTAATCATTGTAGTAAAATATGAAAAGGCAGGTGAGCAACAAGAAGACAGCAGGAATTAATTCCTCTCTTCCACAGTCGAGTGCTCGTTCTTCCAGGCGCCGTTCTAGGCTCCAGGGAGGCAGCAGGCACGCAGAACGGAAACACGGTGCCCGTAATGGTTTCCCCGACTGGCCGGAGGGTTTGTGAGGGCCCCAGAGGCAGGCGCTGGGGCAGGCACTTAGCATTGGCCCTTCGCCGGCAACCAGGAGCCCTCGGTTCCGGCCCTGGCTCAGACCGTCCCGTGCCCGGCTCCTACCCTTCTCTGGCCTCAGTTTCCCCATCTAGGAAATGAAGGGGCTGTGTGTGATTGAGACGACCACTGAGGTTTTCTGCCGTCGCTCAGGGGCCCTCAGGCTCCAGTGGTTCCAGAAAGACCCGTTGGTTCCCATCTGTGCTCAGTTCTCTCTTCCAGGCCCTCGGCTAGTGCCCTGAGGTCACTTCCTTGTCCCCAGCCAGTGCAAGAGCTGGGGCACGGGGAGGGGCTTCAGGAGGGAAACAGCCCCCCCCACCCCCGCCCCGGGGCTCTGGGGTTGACCCCTGCAGAGGCCAGCCTGTCCTAGCCTTCCTCTGACCGAAGAGGGTAGTCACACAGTGTCGGGGGCAGAGGCCTGAGACTACAGACCTTCAGGAAGCTCCAGGCCGCGATTCATGAGCAAAGAGCAGTGTTCTCAGAGGCCTGCGTTGTGCCGACAGGACCTTCACCCAGGGTGTCAGGAGGGACAACAGGGCCTGTCTCCAGGCTTAGCCCGTGGGGCCTGCAGCCTGTGGGACTCACTCCGGGTCCTCTCTCCCCGCTCTGCTCCCAGGAGGCCGCCCGGGCAGAGCGGGGGCAGGGGGGCGGGGGTGGGGTTGGGGGAGCCTCACCCTCTGGGCAAGCCCCCCGCAGACGGTCCCGGGCACCCGTGGGGTGGATGGCCCCTCGAAGAAGTGGGCGAAGCAGGGTCTGCCACAGTGCTCGCTTTTAGCGGAATCAGGGAGGCGGCCGGTACCGTAGACGGGCGGTGGGTGAGCGTAGGGCCAGCCGGAGCCGGTCCGGTTCCCACTCTGCCGTTGACTCCGGCCACAGGTGCGGAGAGGCTGGGCTGGGCAGAGAGCCAGGGAGGCGGCCGTCGGGGGTGGCGGTGGCATTCACAGGTGCAGGGCACGCAGCACACGCTGGCTGCTTTGCAAACCCCTCTTCTCCCACAAGGCTTCTTTTTTTTTTTTGTAATTTTTTTTAACGTTTATTTATTTTTGAGAGACATAGAGACAGAGCATGAGCAGGAGAAGGGCAGAGAGAGAGGGAGACTCAGAATCCGAAGCAGGCTCCAGGCTCTGATGAGCCATCAGCACAGAGCCCGACGTGGGGCTCGAACGAACTCACAGACCGTGAGATCATGACCTGAGCTGAAGTCGGCCGCTTAACTGACTGAGCCACCCAGGTGCCCCCCACAAGGCTTCTAAGTGGACGCAGGCGCTGAGCCGGGAGGCTGCAGGAAGCCCCCCTCCCCCTCCCCTGCCCCGAACGACCCCTCCCAGCAGCCCTGGTGCTTGGGTCCTGCCCTCTCCTGTGCATACCGCCCTCCAGGCCCTCAGCCTAGGCCCCTCAAGAGCACCCCAGTGCCCCACTGGGAGCCCTGACTGTCTTTGTCCCCTCCAGGAACCCGCTTCTACAGCGTCTCTCCCCCCAGAGCCACCACCCACAGCCACAGGCGGCCCAAGGAGGTTCACAGGACACCCCTCTCCCACTGGGGGCTGTCGGGCAGGGGCGCGACCCCAGGGAGAGACTGGGAGCCCTCCCCACTCTAGCACAGCCTCCACCTGCAGGGCGCTGGGACTCGCAGCCGGGTGGGGGGGGAAGCAGCAGTCCGTGACCGCCCCCCCCCCCCCCCCCCCCCCCCCCCCCCCCCCCCCCCCCCCCCCCCCCCCCCCCCCCCGCCCCACTCCTCCACAGCGCCTGCGGCCCTTAGTTCTGTCCATGCAGCCCTTTCCTCCGGGCGCTTTGGCCTCAGGCCCCAGGTGGAGAGGCGGGAGTGGGGCAGAATTGCCTCCCACGGTGCTGGGGCCGACAGAGACCCCGAGGCTCCACCCCACCCTGGATGTCAGCCTCTCTGGTCCCAGCACACCTGGCAGACCACTCACCCCCCACCCCCCGCCGTGCAGACCGCTTTGAGGGTTGGAGAGGGGGGGCAGGAGCTGCAGGGGCTGCTCCGGAGACAAGCTCTGTGGCCAGCTGGGTGGCCGTTCAGGCTTCTGTGCTCCCGGAGGAATCCCAGCCGGGAACACAACGCGTCTCTCTGATTGTCACTCCCTGCCAATGGTCAGACTGCCCAGCCCTCGGCCGCGGAACTCCACACCCAGAGCTCAGATACGGAGCGGGGCATGCGCACACGCCCAGCCCAGCCCCAGCCCAGCCTGTCCTGACAATGACACCACCCGCTAACGGTGCCTGACTCTGCTCCCCTCCCCATCCGCAGACCCTGCTCGAGCCGGCCATCCCGGGGTCGGGGTGCGGGAGGGGAGAGGGCGTCCTCCATCCTCTTTGCACCTGCCAGGACCCAGGGGTTGAGAACTCCATCATCCGGTACATCATCCCACCTCCAGTGGGACCCTGAGGGATTTGCCGAGATTGGGTTATAACCTCATAGGGCTCCCCGACGTCCTTCCTGTGGGACTGTCGAGCGAACAAGAGACAGCAAGGGCTACAGAGGAAGGAGCATGGGAGGGGGCTCCGGCCCCGTCCTCTGGCCTTCGGATCGGCCACTTGACCATCTCGCCTGCTGCCGTCTCATCGGCTCACTCCTGGCTGTGGTCCTGGGTCCCAGCCACCAGAGAACCGGGAGGGCCGGGGCTCGAATGTCCTTAGAGGCCCGAGGGGGCTCGGCTCTGCCCCTTCCCCCTCCCTGGAGGAACTGGAGGGAGAGAAACTCCTGTTGTCCCTTTCAGTGAGGAGGCCTGCCGCCGTCAGAGCTGAGAGGCTCGGTGGAAGGGCGGGCAGGCGGGCGCAGAGGGGAGTCGCGGCCTGCGCAGGGCACCTGCCTCCCGAGGGCCCCTCGAGCCCGGTGATCCCTGGAGAAACATCGGAAGTGAGGCCTGTGTGTGTCCCGGGGAATAGCCCCGCCTTTTCTGAGCTTCCTTGGGTTGGGACTCGTGGCTTCGGGTCTCATCCTCAAGGGCAGGACGAAGGAAGGGCTCTGGGCGTCCACATGTGGCAGGAACCCTGGCTGTCCCCTCACGGTGGCATGAACTGGCAGGAGCAGGAGGTGGCGAGGCCAGACCTCCAGAGAGGGGAAGAGCCTGGGGTGCCGGGACTCTGGACACATCCTCTAAGCGGCACCTTTTCGACAGTCTGATTTAAGAAAAAAAAATTTTTTTGGTGTTTATTTAATCTTGAGAGAAAGAGTTCAAGGTGGGGAAGGGGCAGAGAGAGAGGGAGACACAGAATCCGAAGCAGGCTCCAGGCTCTGAGCTGTCAGTGCAGAGCCCGACGCGGGGCTCGAACCCACAAACGGTGAGATCCTGACCTGAGCCGAAGTCGGATGCTTAACCGACTGAGCCACCCAGGCGCCCCCGTAACAGTTTGTTTTTTAAAGTTAAGATGTGGAGGGACTGACGGCACAGAACCCGCTTTGGCTCCTCTGTCTTCCTCGCTCTGTGCCCCTCCCCCGCTCGCTGGCTCTCTCAACAATAAATAAACATTAAAAAGTAAATAAGGATGTGGAGTCCGCGGTGGCCCAGACTGTGGTGAGCTCACTCGGGAGGAAGCAGGGAGCGGGACCGCGACCTGAAGACAAGGTGGCTGTGAGCTCACTGTCCCCCCCCCTCCCCACTTCAGAGCTGGGCCACACCTCTGCTCCTGGCAGCCTCAGGGAACCCTGGACTTTGGAGGTGTGGGGGCCATTCAGAAACCTTGGTTTCTGTCAGTGAGATGCAGGGCAGCTCCGTGCCCGTGCCGCGCCCTTTGCCTTTGCGGTTGGTTAGCAGAGCCAGCCAGACTCCAGTCTCGGCGAGTTCAGCCCCACCCGGACACCCTTGTGCAGTACTCGCCCTGCACGGCCGTCCTTGGCCGCCTCGGCGGAAGCGCCCACGGTTCAGCGGAGGCCAGCCGGGATCCTCGCCCCTCTCTTTCCCGCTCGCTCGTCTCCTCAGAGCAGCCTTCCCAGATCACCTAAGGCGGGGAACGGAACGGCAGAATGTCAGCCAGCACGCGGTTGCTGCCTCCGAGCCCGGTGCTCACCCTCTCCTTCCTTAATCGGGGAAAGGAGAGCAGTTGGGCATCTTCTGGGAGGTTCCGGCTCAGCAGTCCTGCCTCTTCCCGAAGGGTGTCCGACGGAATCAGAAACATCCTGAGCGGGCCGGGCGCGCCAGGGGTCAAGTAGGGACGTCAGGGCGTCCTCCCTCGCTGTCCTTCCCACGGGCTCCGGCCCCTCCTGGCTCCGGGGATCCAGGAATCTCCCTCCAGCTTCTCAGGCTGCTTTTCCATCCCCGCCTCTGCTGGCACGACGGGAAGTCAGGTCTGGCTGCCTCCCGCCCCGCGTAAATACCCTCCTGACTCCAGGTGAAATCATATCATTCGAGCTCATTTCGCCGGGGCTGCGGCCCTCTTCCAAACGGTGTCTCATTCTCAGCCGCAGACCCGTAGCTTCCGCTTCCTGCCGGAATTGCGGAGTTGGGGGGGAGGGGGTGAACACACCTGTGAGCAGGATGCTGGGCCCTCGGGGTTTCCAGACCACCGCTGGCCCAGAGACCATCAGGAGTGTGGAGGGCCCCGGCTCTGAGATCTGGACATTCAGACACCCAAGGTTCCAAGGTACCCTTTCCAAGGACTCCCGGCTCCCTCCAGAGTTCGCCCGCTGGTAGAGAACCCATCGCGTAGGATGAGAAGAATGGAAACGCTTTGGGTATGACGCGTCCCAAAGAGAGGACCCAGAAGGGGGCCCCTTGGGGGGTATGGGGAACACAGGCGAGGTGGGGACGGTCATGCCCAAAAAGGAGAGGGGTGTTGGGATGGAAGTAGAGAAGCCGTTTCAGAAAATGAGACTGGGGCGCCCGGGGGGGCTCAGTGGGTTAAGCCTCCAACTTCGGCCCAGGTCGTGATCTCATGGTTTGTGGGTTCGGGCCCCGCCTTGGGCTCTGTGCTGATGGCTCAGAGCCTGGAGCTTGCTAGGAATTCTGTATGGCCCTCTCTCTCTCTTTCTCGGCCTCTCCCCTGCTCACACGCTGTCTCTCTCTCAAAAATGAATAAACGTGAAAAAAGTAAAGACAGCAAGAAAACTAGCCAGAGGCTGGTCAGGGAGCCCAAAGCGGCGAGGCCAGCTGGCTGGGCACTTGAGAGCAGGTGTTACAGCACGGCCCTCGGGCGTCCCACCCGGCCGTGATCTTGAGAAAAGCGGTCCACCAGGGGAAAGTCCGCAGGCACGAGGCAGGGAGGCTGGTGGAAAGCTCACCTCCCCCGCCTCCGCCCTCCCCTGCACCCACCCCTCATGGTCCCTCAAAGAGGTGGACAGATTCAGTGACCTCCCAGCAATGACGCAAAGCCCCCCCTGCCCCACTTCCTTTGCAGTCTCTCAGTCTCACGGATTCCTTTTTGCTGCTGCTGCTGCTGGTGGCCCTGTTCCTGCCATCTGTGGGGACAACGGGACAACGAGGCCCTGAGGAGCAGGGCCTTAGGATGGGGCAGATTCCACCTGGCGGGGGAGCCCTCGGAAGGCATGTCTGTGGCTCCCTTCCGGGGCCCGCTCCTGCCCTCCCCGCTGCCCAGAGCACAGCACACGGCTCCTTAGCCACAGGCCAGCAACCTCGCGGATCCGAAATTGAAAGGTCTTGGGGGAATTGGCTGATTCCGGAGGTGCCGGCAGGGCCACGGCCACGGACCCTGGGGGATTTCCTCCTCCCTCCTCAGCACTTCCTGCTTAGAGTTAGGAGTGAGCTGGGTTCAGGCTGGATCCCGGCTCCAGTGTGAGTCATCCCTGCTC
The DNA here is from genome assembly GCA_004024585.1 of Paradoxurus hermaphroditus. Taxonomy (NCBI): domain Eukaryota; kingdom Metazoa; phylum Chordata; class Mammalia; order Carnivora; family Viverridae; genus Paradoxurus; species Paradoxurus hermaphroditus. The sequence goes on from PITB01025683.1 coordinate 19,249, forward strand.
ACCCAGATCCTCGCCTACGCCTTGCCTCCGACCTGGAGATTTAAAGTAGCCGAGACCCTCAGTTTGTTGTGACGGTTGCTTTTAGGCGTCCGCGTGGCCGGGCCGCGGTACCCAGTTTTGGTCAAGCCCAAGTCTGCAAGTCACCGCAAATGCTCAGTTCGATGAGATGAGTGTTTAAATCAGGAGACGCCGGGGGCGCCTGGGTGGCGCAGTGGGGTGGGCGACGGACTGGCTCAGGTCATGATCTCACAGCAAGTGGGGTGGGTTTGAGCCCCACCTCGGGCTCTGTGCTGACAGCTCGGAGTCTGGAGCCTGCTTTGGAGTCTGTGTCTCCCTCTCTCTCTCTGCTTCTCTCCTGCTCACGCTCGGTTTCTCTTTGTCTCTCTCTCTGAAAAATAAACATCAGTCCATCAATCAGCAGATTCGAGTAAACCAGGTGACCCTCCAGAATGTGAGTGGGCCTTGTCCAATCAGTTGAAGACCTTGAGAGAAAAGGCTGGAATTCTGCCTCCAGATTACCTTCAAGCTCGACTCTTTCCTGGGTCCTCAGTGGCCAGCCTGCCCTACAGACTTCCGACTTGCCAGATCACATGAGGCAATGCCCGGTCTCTCTCTCCCTCTCTCTCTCTCTTTCTCTCTCTCTCTTTCTCACACACACAAACCTATTGGTTCTGTTTCTCTGGAGAACCCTAAGTACCTTGTCCTCTACAAGCTGGGGGCTGGAGAGAAGCAGTTAGGAACTTCTGGGGACTCTGGGGCCCTCCTGTCCCCACTGCTCACTCTACCCTATGGGACAACCGTCTAGTCCTCAGCTTCTCACTCTGAGAAATGGGCTGTTTCTGTCCTACTTGGAAAGCATTTGTTAGGACCCAGAAGGAGTCTGTAAGTTACTCCCCCTCCTCTTCGTCATTACCTACGGTTCCCTTGACCATGGACCAAAACTTTCATCTGAAACAAACAGGATTGACCCCAGAGAGGACAAATGCGTCCCCAGAAAGCATAAACAACTCACGCAGGCTGTTTCCCAAGCAGAGGGATCAGGAGGGCGCTGGGACTGATGACAAATTGCTGAGAATTCGTGGAATGTAGAAGCCAGGGGACCTCAGGGACCCTCTGGCCCCAGGCTTTCTGCAGAGTCCCAGCCCCACAAGATGCTCTGGAAGCGGGGAGGGGCTTGGCAGCCACGTTTGGGAAAGAGTGCAAACGCCCCCTCCCCTTCGGAGACTCCTAAAGCACAGCAGCCAGCACGTCCCACCGGAGAAAAGAAATGGCTATTTGTCGAATTCCTTGTGTTCCAAGGCTCCGGTGGCCAAGGCCCTCTTCCGCCCTCTCCTACTCTCTGGTCTTCAGGAAGAATGAGCTGGTGCAATCTCCATTTGTAGGTGAGATCGCTGCCACGCCCAGGGGGTGATTTGCCCGGAGCCACACCATTACTTAGGGCCCAGCCCTGGACAGGGACTCGGGGTGTCCCCTGTCGCACCCCAGGCAGAGTCTAGGTGGAGATGTGACCACAGGAAAGCAGATCAAACCCTCCTCAGGCGCCGCACCTCCCAGCTGAGTTTAGATTTTTCTAAAGAGAAGGTATCTTTTTGATATTTATTTGTTGCTACTGCCGTGTCTTGGATTTTAATTCAAGGACACTTGGCAACCTCCAGGCAACTGTTTCCAGGGGCCTGATTCATGCAAAGCGTGTCCTTTTGAAAGACTTGGAAGTGAGGCGCCTGGGTGGCTCAGTCGGTTGAACGGCTCTCTTCAGCTCAGGTCATGATCTCACAGTCTGAGTTCGAGCCCCGCATCGGGCTCTGTGTTGACGGCTCAGAGCGTGGAGCCTGCTTCGGATTCTGTGTCTCCCTCTCTCTCTGCCCTTCCCTTGCTCACGCTCTGTCTCTATGTCTCTCAAGAATAAAAGAAAAACATTAAAGAAAAAAAAAAAAGACTTGGAAGATAAAACACAATGACACACGAAGCCCCTGCTTCCTGGTGGGGAGGGCGTATGCAGCAACCCAAGCACCTGTCACCATTAAGGAGGGCCAACCTGCCCGGATGCCTGACACGGGGCTCAAACTCACAACCGTGAGATCATGACCTGAGTCAAAATCAAGAGGCGGCCACTTAGCCAACTGAGCCCCCCAGGCGCCCTCGAAGTGGAAATTTTAAAGCCTGCCATTTCACTAAGATTTTATGTTTAACTTACAAATACCATTATTCGGCGGATGAGTCTAGTAGTTTAACCTTTGCTTTTAAGGGTGTGGGGCTTATAACTCGAGTAAACTTCTTTAGATATCTTAATGATTCGACCGATTTAACATGTCTAGCTTTCTTAAGGGGATAAGTAGCCTTCCTTAAAAGCAGGACTTTCCCAGGTTCCTAAACAGCTCTTAAAACTGAACAGATTAAGCTTCTAAATTGGGTGACTATCAAGTTCTCTTAAACATATTTTGAAGTAGGCTTCACGGCCAACATGGGGCTCAAACTCACGACCTTGAGATCAAGAGTTCCGCACTGAACTGACTGAGCCAGCCAGGGGCCCCAGAGATGGAGTTTTGTGTGTGTGTGTGTGTGGTTTTAGTTGTTTTTTGGTTCGTTCGAGCTTGTTTTTTGTTTTTGTTGTTGTTTGTTTGTTTTCAGTAGGCTCTATGCCCCGAGCGGGGCTTGAACTCAGTACTCTTGGATCTCAAGATCAAGAGTTGCGTGGTCTACCAACTGAGCCAGCTAGGCACCCCCATGGGTTCTCTTAAACATTTCAAAACTGTGGCAAACTCAGCCTAATCCTCTCTCGGCATTCGGCTGGAAATCATAAGCCTAAAGTCAATTACTCAATTACCCGTTTTAAATTGGAATTGCAAGGCTAATCTGCTAGGTGCTCTAAGACACCTAATTCTCTTAAACATTACAGATGTGTGAAACGCCAGATGCGTTTCCTCCTGCAATTCTCGGAGCTTGATTTCCTTCAGTATCTCCGGGTTTAGTTCAACCCTTTCTGGGTGAAGGATGCTTCGTTGCCGCGGAAACGGTTCAGGGCCCAGGAGCCTGAGGTCCGGTTGCTTGAACCTCACAGGCACCTGCATCTGTGGTGGGTGGTCTGAGCCTCATTGTTCCCTCGCTCTCCAGCGTCCTCACCCGCCCCCTCCAGACCCCGCCTCCTGCTCTCGCTCGGATCCTCCCCATTGTTTCGCACTTCCTACCTTGGGAGGGTCAAACGATTGCTTCACAGATTCTACTTACTGCTCCAGCCTTTCAGAGC
>PITB01025684.1:0-22398 GCA_004024585.1 Paradoxurus hermaphroditus
TAATCAGTCACTCCTCACAACCCCAGGGCAGCTCTTTCTGCCCCTGGGTCCTGTCGCCACAAAACCACTTTTTTGTGCCAAAGACGTCTCAAGAATTCTTTCTAAGCCATCAGCCCCAAATCCCAGCACTTCAAAGCACATCAGTAACACAAGAAGTTTATTTCAGTGAAGCCAACATCAGGAAGACAGTGGACTAATGTCTCAAAGAATGTCTCCAAAATGCTGAATATACTTCTAGGTTTATATAAGGAAAATGTGGGACTAAGGTAGGTGTGTACCTGCAGGTAGGCATTAAGGTCAGATTGATTGTTGTCTTGGGGTCAACCACAGAAGTCTTGCTGGCTTGGGGCAGTTGTTATTGCTTGAGGGAGTAGGGGTTTTTTTTGTTTTCTTTTTTTTTTGCATGAGTTAAGAGATAAGGAAAAAAGAAGTGAGGAAAGAAGAACTTAATGAATTAGAAACTACAGATGGAGGTAAAAATGGAGGTAGTTGAAGTCTTTTAGTCTTGCTAAAGGAACCATGAATATTGGTTAACTCATCGAGTAGGTTAAGAAGTCATTTAAGGAAGTGTCTATTGTACTCACTTTTATTATAACATGTATCGCATTATATTTCAAGATTCTGTTTATATATCTTCCTTTTTTACTAAGCTGAGATCCATGAAAACCCATTTGTGTTATATTCTTTTTCATGTTTCTGGATGTCTGGAACTTCCTTAGCAAATATTAAATGCTTAACTCATATTTGTTGAGTGGAATACATAGATTTAGACCTATCAAAAAGAATCCTCAGAAAATCAGTGGAACTTCGAGAGTTCAGGGCAAGTCAGGACAGAAGATATGCCTTGATGAAGCCACAAGTTTAACCTAAATCACTGTGTTTCAGGACAGCTGATTGCTGAATAAAAACATATTGTGAGAGTAGGTTGGTGGTGGTCTACTATACACCACCAAATAATCAGATTGCCCCAGTACCTAAGACTAGAAAATGTCGTGTTACTAAGATATAGAACAAACTCACAAAATGGAGGAATGGAAAGTATAGCTCTAAACATTAGGATGACCACAATGGAAGAAAAATGAAATACTCAACAATCTCACAAAACACTGGTACTTCTAACTTATCCCCAGGATATAAAGGTGCTCATTGTTTCCTTATTTTAAGGATCACAAGTGTCAAATTTGAATGATATTAAATGCTTTGATCCCTACTGAATTATCTACTTAGTACACACTGTAGAATAGGGAATTCAGTTGTATAGGAGTCATTATTACATGCGCTCTGTGCTCTTTAAACACACTGTTTCAGGATTCTTTATCTCAATGCCCAGGGTTTGTGGTCTCACTGCTTCGAAGAATGAAGAGGTGGACACAGTAAAATGAGCAGCAGTCAAAAGTTTATTAGCGTATAAGATGAGAAAGTAAGAATAGTATGAAAGTTCTCTTTACAGAGAGAGGGCATTCAAAAGTGAACCCCCCCAACTATAGGCAAGGGACTTTGTTTTCTACGGTTTGGGTTGGCCCCCCTGCCCTTCCCCCCGATCCTTCTCAGGTTCTACCCTTACTGACTGGATAACTCTAGGTGCTGGGTTGTCCATTCTCGATTGGCCCAATTCCATTATGTGAGGAGTCAGACTATGGCCATACTGTCCCTGTATAACGTAAGTTTTATAGTTTATTTATTTTAGTTAGGTATTTTGTTTGTCAGATTCCTAAGGGAAACCTGAGGGGGTGTAGGTGGTGTCTGTTACATTCTTTGGAGGAACCTCATGCCCAAGGGGGTTTGCTGTGGTCAGACACTCCCAGCATTGTTCCAAAATACTGTTTTTTCCCCTGCCTAGGGACATCAAGTCCTAATCTTTCCCTCTCTGCCTAATTTATCTTATCTTTCCCTATCATAACACTTGAGCCACTGACTTTAATATTCAGAGTTCAACAGACTTTTTCATAGAAACTTATAGTATAATTATCACTATATTTTCGTATTATTTATTATTTTCTAAAAAATAAGCTTTAATGTTGTCCCCTGAAATTTTATATATATATGTATATTTGTTAAATTTCTATGATTTCCTTTGAAGGAACCTTTGCATCTTTACCTTTACATCAGACAATTTTCTATGGATACCCCCTCAGATCCCCAGAGTTGGTATGAAGATTAAACTGAAGACATTTGAGATATAGCAGATGAGAAAGAAGCCTTTTCAGAGCTTCCCTTATCTGACTAATAGGCAGAGAGTGAAGCTGCCATAAATTCCGTCTTCAGGAAAGCTTCACTTTCAGGGAGAAGACTGACCACTTACAGGGGGATGAGAAATTACATAAATATTATCACAAACTGTCATACCTTCCATTTGTTTCCATTGAAGCCCATTTGCTTTTGGAACTCTCTCTTCTCCTATTCCCCTATTAAATTGGTATGTAAACCCTTATCTCTAGCTATTCAAGGAGCTTCTTCATCTGAATGCTCCTATCCGTGTATGAATAAAATATGTTTTCTTCTGTTAATCTGTCTATTGTCAATTAATTTGCAGGCCCCTGGCTGTAAGACCTAAGTCAGTAGAAGAAAAGATTATCCTCCAAATATGTCTAAAATTAGTTAAAGGCAGTTATTGGTTTTATTTCCTGGCTTGATTTTGAAGGAAGGATTCTATTTGTGCTACATATCAGAAGACAAAGAAGTAAATGTTCATAAAAACATAGTATCTCTGTTAGAAAGTCATCAAACTTTGGTTGATTTTCAGTCTGTTCCAAGGTGAGGCCAAAGAGAACTAAAAAGAAGAGAAGAGAGACAGGAAATGGATTATCAGAGTGAAGTGTTGAGTGGTATAGTTGAGAGGTGAACAGGAAACTTGGCTGTTCAGGTTTTTTCACAGTTAGATAGTTTTCCCATTCCTGGGCCTTTAAGATTATTGTGGCATCTGGTCTTCCTGACAGTTATCTCTGTGGAGGAAGAAAAACTTTCCTCTAACCTCTTAAGTTCTATAGCCACAACCTGCAAAGTAAATTGGCAAAGACAGAAAACAGAAGGAAAAGCATACTAATTCTTACTGATGTTAATATTTTCAATTTTACATGCATGGGAGTTCACAGAAAAGAAGTGAAAGCTTAGAAAGTCAGTTAGGCTGGAGAGCTTATACACCATTTTAACAAAGGTCAATAAATTGTAGAAAGTACTAGATAAAGGAAAGGAGGCTATTAGAGAAGGTAAATATGTGGGGAAACTAATGTAAGATAAGGATTATTTTAGTAAGATTTGTTTGCATAGACTCCTCTCAATGCCAATTTTCCATCTTCATGGCTTTAGAACTCCCCTGGAAAGGGGATTTACGGCTGTCATCATTTTTCAGCAGTTTCTGCTTTTAGTCAGATAAGGGAATCTCCAAGAAGACTTTTTTCTGCATCTGTTGATTCTCAATTTCCTTCAGTTTGAAATAATACATATTTTGGCATATTTAGGGTAGCATAGTCTGATATTCTTCATTTCTTCAGGCCTTCCCATTACCATCCTTTACATTTTTCTGTGACATCAAAGCGAGTAACATGTCCATAATTGTTTCCTAGCCTGCAAAGAAAAAAAATGGACAAAGATTACTTCCAGCTCTAAATTTCTATGATTCTATGAGCTGGCTAATACAGGCCACTTCAAACTGTTCCAGTCATAGCTTTTCCCAAAGTTACTAACATATATTTGAACTTTACATTGTCTGAAATCAAGGCCCTTCTGAAGATGGTACTGAGAGAGTGATTCTAATAGTTTTTGGTCTCACAGTATTCTTCTTCAGGTCTTGCCCTTCCATGTTACTCCAGTTTCATAGCAATAATAACAGGCAATAGTATTGCTGTTTAATAGTGCTAAGTACCTTATATATTTTTTCTCATTAACCTTCACAATAATCTCACGAAAGGTGGCATTAGTATTATTTCTTTTCGTAGCTTAAGAAAGTGACATAGAGAGGCTAAGTGCCTTGTTCAAGATTAAACAGCTATCAGTAATGAATCTGGGATTCAAACCCAGTCACTGACTACAGAGCTCTGCATTCATCCTTTAAATTATACAGCATTCAAGTCAGCTTTTAAATATTTCCCTTTTTTTAGAACAAACTTTACATGATACATTTTTGTAAAAGAGCTCCATTTTACACAACTGTCTCAAAGAAAACATGAAGCCCTTCCCAACCTTTGGTAGGCAAAGATATTTCTTGTGTATCCTTCCAAACCTTTACACTTACGGAAAATTTTGCATCAGTGGAAAACCCCATTGTCTATAGCTCACGCTCTTTGGTTAGCTGACTTTAAGAGAGCCATTTTACAACTCTGTAAGTTTGTTAGCAATGCTAAATAATATGGACTGATATATTAAAGCATTGAAAACATTGCAAAATAATGCTTGCTTATAGATATGCAAATGGGTCTGTTCAAGAGGAGAACAACCCACTTTCCCCACCCCAAGCCAGTTTTGCTCTCATTTGCACATTAATTTCAACATTCCTTTATTCCACATAAATTTGTTCTTCTTTGACTTCTTTGAGTAGGTTATAACATCTTCCTGGTTTTTCTCATTTAACTAATGAGATAAGTAAATTCTTTAACATTAACAACATAGAGCTGCACATTGAGATGTGATTTAGACGTTATGATTCTCCTACATCACTTCCCATTAGTCTCCTCCAGCCACCAGAACAGACTGGTTATTTGTGGTTTTGCTCCTTTTGCTTTTGTGGATTATTTTAGATGGCTATCTCTGAGAAACCCCAGGAGACTGGATGGAAACACACACACACACACACACACACACACACACACACACACACACACACAAGGTCACAGAGAGAAAGGTCACAGGCATGTTGACTTGGCCATTCACCCAGCAGCAGCTGGTTGCAATAATAAATCCTTATGGAATTCCAGCACTCAAATTTCTACTCTAAGGTTATGGTCTCTGATTCTATTGTCAGCTTCTCCCTTATATAAGATTGTGAACCTTCTCCAAGACATGGAATGTGCTTTATTGACCATGCTACCATAACCCTGACCTCTCTTAAATACTCCAATCTCTGGAAGCATTTTGCTTAAAGGATGGTAGTGTAGCAAGTCTGTTGGAAATAGCACTTGGTGCTAGATCTTTGTAATATGTATCATATCACTCCACATACACTGAGGTGCATTTGGTGCCAGAAAACAAAAACCATTTACCAAGAGCCCTCTCATATCCAGTGCCTATTTGCTGGGCCTGATTCTATTCATTACCTCTCTGGGGCCAATGAAGTGGAGATGGGAGGGATGCCAGGAGGAATAAGAAAAGGTACTACAAGGGAGGAAAACAAGCTTTTTCTCTACTTTCCAAGGTTTTCTGCCTGGTGCCTTACACATTAGGCTGATAAAAGACAGATTAAGAAGAAATAAACAACAGGGGCACCTGGGTGGCTCAGTCAGTTAAGTGTCTGACTTCAGCTCAGGTCATGATCTCATGGTGCATGGGTTCTAGCCCCACATCGGGCTCTGTTCTGACAGCTCAGAGCCTGGAGCCTGCTTTAGATTCTGTCTCCCTCTCTCTCTCTCTGCCTCTCCCCCACTCACCCTCTGTCTCTCAAAAATAAATAAAAACATTAAAAAAAATGAACAACAGAGTTTATTAACGTGTGCGGTATGCATACACACAAGAGAAACTCAGTAATGTGTAATTCAAAGGGGGCGATTAGAGAATTTGGACTTACAATACATCTTAACAAAGAACAATAAATTTGTAGAGAAGTGACAAGACAAACAAGAAGGGTTTTAGGCTTCCAAGTGTGGCAAATTATGGGAAGGCAACATATAGGGGGAAATAATGAAAGATAAGGGTTATTTTAGTAAAGTTTATTATGTAGATTCCTCTTGGTGCCATCTCTGGACTAATAAAAGTCTTTGGTGATTACGAGGCTAAGCGTGTATTCAGTGCTAGAGCAAACAACTCTAAAATTTGTATGGAACCACAAAGACTCTGAAGCCAAAGCAACCTTGAAAAAGAAAAACAAAGCTGGAGGCATTACAATTATGGATTTCAAGTTATATCACAGACCAGTAGTAATCAAAATAGTATAGTACTGGTACAAAAAAATAGACACATACATCAGTAGAACAAAGTAAAAAACCCAGAAATGAACCCACAATTATACGGTCAATTAATCCTCAACAAAACAGGAAAGAATATCCAATGGGAAAAAGACGGTCTCATTTTTCCAAAGAAGTCATACAGATGGCTAGCAGACACATGAAAATATGTTCAACATCACTCATCATCAGGGAAATACAGATCAAAACTACAATGAGATATCAACTCACACCTGTCAGGATGGCTAAAATTAACAACACAGGAAACAACAGATGTTGGTGAGGATGTGGAGAAAGAGGAACCCTCTCGCACTATTGGTGGGAATGCACACTGGTATAGCTACTGTGGTAAATAGTATGGAGGTTCCCCAAAAAGTTAAAAGTAGGACTATCCTCCTATCCAGCAAATGCACTGCTAGGTGTTTACCCAAAGAATACAAAAATACTAATTCAAAGGGATACTTACACCCCAATGTTTATAGCAGCATTATCTACAATAGCTAAATTATGGAAACAGCCTGTGTCCATCAATTGATGAATGATAAAGAAGATGTATATATATATATATGCAATGTGGTATTACTCAGCCATAAAAAAAAGAATGAAATCTTGCCCCGTGCAACAACATGAATGGATCTAGAGAATATTATGCTAAGCAAAATAAGTCTGTCAAAGAAAGACAAACACCATATGATTTTACTTATATATGGAATTTAAGAAACAAAACAAATGAGTAAAGGGAAAAAAAGAGAGAGAGGCAAACCAAGAAACAGACTCTAACTACAGAGAGCCAAATGATGGTCACAGGAGAGGAAGAAGGTTAAACAGATGATGGAGATTAAGGAGTGCACTTGTTGTGATAAGCACCAAGTGTTGGATGGAAATGTTGAATTGCTGTATTGTATACCTGAAACTAGAATTACACTGTATGTTAACTAACTAGAATTTAAATAAAAATATAGGGGTGCCTGTCTGGCTTAGTCAGTAGAGCATGCAACTCTTGATCTCAGGGTCATGAGTTCAAGCTCTACTTTGGGCATAGATCTTACTTAAAAAATAATACAAAATAAAAACAAAAAAATAATCTAAGTTTTCAGGCAAGTGGCGAGGTGGGGTGCAGAGAGCTTTTTTGGTCCCTGATGTTTCTCAATTTTCTTCAGCTTAAAATAATTCTTATGCCAAAGTAGTATATTTGGGAATATTTTGAACTTCTACACAACTCAAGGAGATAGACAAGAAGGATTTTGAAAATATATCCCAGAGACTGGAGTAAAAGGGGTGAAGTGTGGGAACCAAGGTGTAGAACATCAGGGAAGCCAGGAAGAGATAATGTGTCAAGTAGAGAGTGATTAATAGTGTCAAATGACACATGAAGACAAGGTAAGCAAGAAATGCGAACTTTTGGATTTGTTCATTACAGTCTCATTGGGACATTCAACTTATGAATTTCATTGGCTAGTGAGTGGGAAGGCTGGACTGCAGCAGGTTATGGGGTGAGTGGGTGGGGAGAAAGAGAACAATATTTTGTACTGGTCTTGAGAGGTTTAACAAAGAAAGAAAGAAATACTAGAAGAACAACACAAGGGGTAGATCCCAGAATAAATTCTTCAAGGGAATGCTCACTGCCCTTTGTTTACACCTAGTGTAGAACTTACAAGGACTCTCTTCATAAAACCCTGGGTCCTTAGGTTCTCAGAATAAATTAAAAAACAGACACCAGACCGATTCCCATAATCTTAAAAAAACAAAGAAAGAAAAAAGAAAAAGATTATTAGTGTATTAACATCATAGAAACAGTAGCTCAACACCTCAATCTGAATTTAAGAAATTTTCTATTACAGGGCACCTGGTTGGCTCAGCCAGTTAAGTGTCTGACTTCAGCTCAGGTCATGGTTTCATGGCTTGTGAGTTTGAGCCCCACATCGGGGTCTGTGCTGACAGCTCAGAGCCTGAAGCCTGCTTTGGATTCTGTCTCCATCTCTCTGCCCCTTCCCTGCTCACACTCTGTCTCTTTCTCTCAAAAATAAATGAACATTTAAAAAAAAAATAAAAAGAAACTTTCTGTTGTGTGAGAAATTATCTGTTATAATTGGCAAGTATACTACTCAAAAAGCTAACTCAGAAGCTATAGTACAGAAAGGCTCACAGACAAATTAAAGTACACCAATCATATGTTTAATGAGTAAATCTCTAACGAACAACAAGTAGCAAGGGAAAAGAGAGTAAGTTTAACACAATTAAGCTAGGGTGCAAGTGGGATACAATGATCTTATCACCTGAATCCTGGGATACATGATGTTTATATGTTCTGCCTGTCTCCCTGCTGTGGCAGCCTTCCACATGGTTTCAGGGACCAGATTTGAAGTATGAGCTAGAGGATTCAATTAGAGGAAAGGTATTTTGGTCTAATGACACACACTTTCCATATTGAAGAGACCCAGGAGTAAGTATACCTGGCCACACCTGTAATTTGCCAGTTAGCCTGCTGAACAACCATGCATTTTATCTGCATGGGGATGGCTCTGTTACCATTCTATCAGAGCCATTAACTCACATGGCCTACTGTTCCATTCCAATGAATCCTGAGAGGCTTGGCAAATTGAAAGTGAAGCTTCCAGCCGAGTTTGCCAACACTGTTGCTAAACTCACTCAGATAAACTCATTGCAAGAGAAGCCAATAACTCAAGAGACCTGGGTTTGGAAAAGAGAAAGAGAGAAATTTATTTCAGGTGGTGGCAGCCAAGGGAGCTGGCAGGCTCTAGCCTTACCAACTGACCTCTGTCTTTAAGGTGGGCCCCTAAAGTTCTATAAAGGAGAGGTTGCAGGGGGAGGGTGGTGCATGCAAAAGAGCAGACAGGGAGCATGTGATCATGAGTGGGAGTTGGTGGGTGTTCAGCACATGAGTCATGGTCAGGGAAGGGGTTGTGTGGGGTGTTCTGTTTGCTATCAGGGATTTTCTGGGCTGGCAGTTGGAATGTTCTGGTCAGTGTAAAACATCTTCATCAATGCCTCAAGAAAGTGCAATAAGAAATAAGAACAATGGATTTTAGTTCCAGCATGAGTTAAGTGGTCTTGTTTCTTTCTGGTTTTACCTGTTGGGGCTTATGGTTGAGCAAGAGGGCTTGCTAACAGCTCATCTATGACTTTACAAAGACTGAACACTTGTATTTTTTGTATGTATTTAATGCATTACAGTTTTTTTTTTGCTTCATATACCTCATATATATTGTGTTGATGAATACAATATTCATGAACACATCTTATAGATTCTACCTGTCTCACAAACTACTTGCCTCTAAACAGTTCAATATATCCTCACTCGTTTATTTGTTTTCTATACTAGAATTGAATTATACAGCTTAAATAATATGGCTCATACCTGTTACATTCTCAAAAATATTTTTCTGATGAATCTCTGTCCATTATTTTTGGATCTTCTCCAGTTCTCTTTCATGCTGCATCCATTATCATAACAGCCCACATTCAGTAATGACTTTTGATTCATTAACAAGAGCCAGAGGTGAGACTTCTGATTTGGGGTTTTTGTGACTTTTTGCTTCTTTATGATATATCAGGAGTAGCTTGTGGGGTGATGGTTGGGTGGCACTTGAGGGACTCAGGGAAGCAGCCATTTTACTTTTTTGGGTGTTTCCTGTAACTAAGGTGGAAAACAATCCCTGAAGCCACAGTCAGGGGAGCCTAGACAGGACCATCCTTTCAAGTCCTTTGGCTTCAGGTGCTATATCAGATAGTCCTTATAGAAGAAGACCATTAATCCTTTCCTCCTTGTATGCACGTGCTGCTCTAGCCATTAAGAGGTGGAGGTTATTTTCTTTTCCAGCATCTGGTCTGGCCTGTAATTTGCCTTTACTAGTAGCATGAGGTGGAAGTTGAAGAGACTCACAACCTACCAAAATGGTATAAAGAGTCTTTCAAAATGAAGACATTTGAGCTACAGCAGATGCAGAAAGAAGCCTTCCCTAAGCTTCCCTTATCTACTTAATACAGAGACTTCCAGGATGAAAAATTGCATAAAGAATCATGATTACAAACGGTAATACCTTCCATTTATTCTCCCATTTCTTTCTCACAGAAGTCCTATATCTACACCTCTTCCTCATTCTCCTGTTAATTTATAAACCTTTACCCCTGACTGTTCAGTGAGTCTCTTCTTTTGGACATTCTTGAATATATGTGAATAAAACTTGTTTTTTTTTTTCTTCCCTTGTTAATCTGTCTATTGTCAATTAATTTGCAGCCTCCCAATGAATAGACCTAAGTCAGTAGAGGAAAAGTTTTCCTTCCAACAAAGTGATGCTGTTCCCATTCTGGGCTTAGCTTTTCAGGAGTCTAGAAGCTTCCATTTTTGTTTTAAGAAGCTAGACCCCGTGGTATTGTTGAAGAGAAGAATTTCCTGTTCTCTTCAAGGTCTCTCTCTAGTTGGACTAAGAATCAAATTGACATGAGACAAATTGCCAGGAGAAAATCAGTTTTAATTTCATTCTTATATGGAGTCCACACAGACATGGAAATTCCCAAGACAAGCAAAATGAAGTATATATGTCATCCTGAACTAAGCCACTCTTTTTAGTGGAGTCTTTGTCTGGTTGTGGAATCAGGGGAAACACATTTCCATGATTTGGAAATTTTCCTCCCAGTTCTATTTTTTGGGGAAGTTTGGGAAGAATAGGTACTAACTCTTCTTTAAATGTTTGGTAGAATTTGCCTGTGAAGCCATCTGGCCCTGGACTTTTATTGGGAGATTTTTTATTACTGATTCAATTTCCTTGCTGGTTATTGGTCTGTTCAAGTTTTCTATTTCTTCCTGTTTTCATTTTGGTAGTTTATGTGTTTCTAGGAATGTATCCATTTCTTCCATATTTTCTGATTTGTTGGCATATAATTTTTAATAATAATCTCAAATAATTGTTTGTATTTCTGTGGTTGTTATTCCTCCTCTCTCTCATTTCTGATTTTATTTATTTAGGTCCTTTCTCTTTTCTTTTTGATAAGTCTGGTGAGGGGTTTATCAATTTTATTCACTTTTTCATTCAACCAGCTCCTAGTTTCATTGATTTGTTCTACTTTTTTTTTTTTTTTTAGTTTCTATATCATTTATTTATGCGATAATCTTTATTATTTCCCTTCTGTTGGATTTAGGCTTCATTTGTTGTTCTTTTACTATCTCCTTTTTATGTAAGCTTAGGTTGTTTGAGATTTTTTTTTTGTAGGTAGGCCTGTATTCCTAGACACTTCCCTCATATGACCACTTTTGCTACCTCCCAAAGGTTTTGAACTATCCTATTTTCATTTTCATTTGTTTCCATGTATTTTTTTTTTAATCTCTACTTTGATTTCCTGGTTTACCCATTCATTCTTTAGTATCATGTTGTTTAACTTCCATGTATTTGTGGTCTTTCCAAATTTTTTTTTTTGTGGTTGACTTCAAGTTTCATAGCATTGTGGTCAGAAAATATGCATGGTATGATCTCAGTCTTTTTGTACTTGTTGAGCCCTTGTTTGTGACTTAGTATGTGGTGTATTCTGGAGAATTGTTCCATATGCACTTGAAAAGAATGTGTACTCTGCTGTTGTAAAATAGAATGTTTTGAATATATCTAGTAAGTCCATCTGGTGCAGTGTGTCATTCAAAGCCATTGTATACTTGTTGGTTTTCTGCTGAAATGATCCGTCCATTGATGTAAGTGGGGTTTTAAAGTCCCATACTATTATTGTATTATTATCAATGAGTTCTTTCATGTTTGTTATTAATAGTTTTATATATTTGGGTGTTTCCATGTTAGGGACACAAATATTTACAATTGTTAGATCTTCTTGTTGGATAGTCTCCTTTATTATGATATAGTGCCCCTCTTCATCTGTTACAGTCTTTGGTTTAAAATCTGGTTTGCCTGATGTGCCTGCTTGGCTCAGTTGGTTGAGCATCTGACTCTTGATTTTGGCTCAGGTCATGATCCCAGGGTCATGGGATTGAGTCCCACATTGGGCTCTATGCTGAATGTGGAGCCTGCTTGGGTTCTCTCTGTCTCTGTCTCTGTCTCTGTCTCTGTCTCTGTCTCTCTCCTTCTGCCCTTCTCCACAGCTCATGCTCTCTCTCTCTCTCTCTCTCTCAAAAAAATGTCTAGTTTGTCTGATATAAGTATTGCTACTCTGGCTTTCTTTTGATTTGACTTATTAGCATGATAAATGTTTCTCCATCTTCTCACTTTCAATCTGCAGGTATCTTTAGGTCTAAAATGAGTCTTTTACTGGAAGCTTATAGGTGGGTCTTTTTTTTTTTAATACATTCTGACACTCTATGTCTTTTGATTTGAACATTTAGTTCATTTATATTCAGAGTAATTTTTGATATGTATTTAGTGCCATTTTATTACTTGTCTTATAATTATTTCTGGAGATTTTCTCTGTTCCTTTTTAGTCTTTATTGCTTTTGGTCTTTCCTTCCTACTCAAAGAATCATGTTTAATATTTCTTGCAGGGCCGGTTTAGTGCTCATGAACTCCTTAAGTTTTTGTTTGTCTGGGAAACTATCTTTCTATTCTGAATGATAGCCTTTCTGGATAGAGTGTTCTTTGATGCCTATTTTCCCCATTCAGTATGTTGAATATATCATGCCACTCCCTGCTGGCTTGCCAAGTTTCTGTGAAGAGATCTGCTGCTAACCTTATGGGTCTTCACTCGTAAGTTAGGGACTTCCTTTGTCTTGCTTCTTTCAAAATTTTTTCTTTATCATTGTATTTTGCAAATTTAACTACAATATGTCTTGGTGTTTGCCTACTTTTGTTGATTTGAATGGAGGTCTCAGTGCCTCCTGAATTTGGATGTCTATTTCCTTCACCAGATTTGGTAAGTTTTCAGCTGTTATTTCCCCAAATAAACTTTCTGCCCCCCTTTTCTCCCTCTTTTTATTCTGGGACTTCTATGATATGAATGTTATTATGTTCAATGGAATCACTGACTTCCCTAAGTCTATTCTTGTGATCACAGTTCTTCTTTCTCTCTTTTGTTCAGCTTCATTATTTTACATAATTCTATCTTCTATATAACTTATTTATTCCTCTGCTTCTTCCATCCTTGTGTTCATTACTTTCAGTTGGTTTCAAATTGCAGATATCACATTTTTCATTTCTGCCTGATTGTCTTTTAGCTCTTTTTTCTCTGCAGTGTCTCCCTGAAGTCTTCCGTGCTTTTCTCAAGCCCAGCAAGTATCCATATGACTTTTGCTTTAAATTCTGCATCAGGCATATTACTTATATCTGTTTCGGTTAGATCTCTGGCTGTGACATTTTCTTGTTCTTTCTTTTGGGACGAAGTCCTCGATCTTAGTATTTCATGTAGGCCTCTGTCTTCTCTGTGTTAGAAAATCCTGTTATGTTTACTGTTCCTGTGAGTAATGGCTTTTTGAAGAAAAGATCATGTAATGTCTAGAGTCTGATACTTCAGGAAGTGTCTCTGGAATTTGCTGCATGCCCTCTACTTCTGTATTTTGGCTGCTCTGCCTCTCATGTCAGTCATCTGCAGAAGTTCTCTTTGCCTGCAAGGAGAAATGTTTGGACCTTGGCCAGAGTGTGGTGAGTTTTAATCATACGTGCTATGGTCTACTTGTTAAATGAAACCTGATGCTATTTCCATTAGAACGGAAGCTTTGCAGGGGCACCTGGATGGCTCAGTCAGTTGAGTGTCCAACTTCGACTTAGGCTGATCATACGGCTTGTGGGTTCGAGCCCCCGTTGGGCTGTGTGTTGATGGCTTAGAGCCTGGAGCCTGCTTTGGATTCTGTGTCTCTCTTTCTTTCCCCTTCCCTACTTGTGCTCTGTCTCTGTCTCTCTCTCTCAAAAATAAATAAACATTAAAAAAAAAAAAAAACCCTTAAGCTTTGCAGAACTCTATGTTAGCGGATATGGTGCGTGGAGGGATTTGTGCTCATCTTTTGGGAAGAGGCCTGCTCCACTGGTCCTAAGGCACACTTGCCCAAGAAAAGCAATGCCAGCAGAGCACAGGGTAGTGGTACCTAGTATAACCAGTTTAGGCAGCCAGTGTTAGTGCTGTGCTGTTTACTGAAGTTGGTTTATGCTGAAGGGTGGGGAGGGGAATGGTGCCTGCTATATTCCTTGGAGTCCGTGTTTGCTGCTCTCAGGGAAGCCCTCCCAGAAAAGGGAACACAACTTCCCCTTGTGTGTCCCTGGCATTTTTTCAAATTGCTGTTTTTCTCACTGTGTCCAGGTTGCTTACCTGCCTGGACCAGTGCAGTACCTTCTGGGTCCTATCTTAGCCAAGCCTGCTGACTTTTAAAACTCCAAACTTTAGGGACCTAGCGTGGTGGGTACCTGCACTCGTCTTCTGGTTGAGGGTTGCCATGCTAGGATCCATGCAAGTTTGAGCCAGAAGCAGAGCTGCACCAGAGCTCAGGGACTTGGGATTTGGAGAAAGCAGGCCAAATAGCCAGTGTCTGAGTTAGCTGCCCTCAGCAACGTGTTTCTGTGCCAGTGCTGAGGGCCAAGGAATGAAATGGTGCCTGCTGGCTCCTTCTCCTATGGAGAGGTAATGCCACTTCTCACAGATGTGCTCCAACAAGGAACAGTCTCCCCCATGTGCCCCAGGTGGTCCTCAGATTGCATCATCTGCCTCGGGGTGGCTCGCGTGTCTTCTCTCCTTGCATGTCTTTTCTCTCATAAAAGAATCCTTTGCTTTCTTTTGAAGGGTAAGGCAGCACCTTCAGGTCTGTATCCCAGCCAAGGCCACGGACCTCCAAAACTCTAGTCCTCAAGCCACTCTGGTTGCAAGAACTCCCAAAAGGCAGCTCCTCTCGTTCTCCCACCAATGGCTGTGGAGAAGTGTTCTCATGTATATCCTTGTGTGCTCCACTCTCTCTCACCTTTTTTTTTTTTTTTTTAATGTTTATTTACTTTTGACAGAGAGACAGCGTGTGAGCAGGGGAGGGGCAGAGAAAGAGGGAGACACAGAATCTGAAGCAGGATCAAGGCTCTGAGCTGTCAGCACAGAGCCCGATGCGGGGCTCAAATTCACAAACTGTGAGATCATGACCTGAGCCAAAGTCAGTGCTTAACTGACTGAGCCATCCAGGCACCCCTCTCTCTCACCTTTCTCCATGACCTGGGCTCCCCCTCAGCAGCACCCTTGATCCCTTTCTCCTAAACCACATCTCCACACTTCCTACCTTCCTCAGTGTGGCCTCCTCTCCTCCTCTAGTTGTGCGGTTTGTTCTATCAGTCCTCAGGTCAATTTCTTGGATATTCAGAATGATATGATAGTTATCTAGCCATGTTTGAAGGATGAGGCGAGTCTACAGTCCTCCTACCACACCCATCTCAGCTCTCCACTGAAGGACATCCGTTATAGGAAATACATAAACTAACAAATGTGACTATGTTCTAAGAAAATCTGATTTATAAAAACGAGTAACAGCCACATTTGGCCTATGGGCTACAGTTTTCCAACTCTTGCATTATTAGTTCACTTAATATTCCAAAAAATATGAGAATTATTATCTCCATTTTACAGATAAAGAAATAGGGACAGATAAGGAAAGAGAAAGCTCAAGTAAATTCCCCAAGTTCGGATGTAATCCCAGGGGGTCTGTCTCTAGAGAAGTGTCTTTCAGCAATGATTTAAAAATTTTTTTTTAATGTTTGTTTATTTTTGAAAGACAGAGAGAGAGATAGAATGTGAGCTGGGCAGGGGCAGAAGGAGAGGGAGACACAGAATCTGAAGCAGGCTCCAGGCTCCAAGCCACCAGCAAAGAGGCCAATGTGGGGCTCAAACCCACAAACCGTGAGATCATGATCTGAGCCAAAGGCATGTTTAACTGACTGAGCCACCCAGGCAGCCCTCAGCCATGATTATTAAAAGCATGTATATGTATACGTATATAGTTTTTTAATCTTATACTATACATACTGTTCTGCATGTTACTTTCTTTTAATGATACCTTGGCTATCAACATATCTATAAATCTACCTCATACCTTTTAAAAGCTGTACAGTATTCCTTTGTGTGAATTACCAGTCAGTACATATCTAGCTTATTTCTGTGCATTTGCCCTTAAAAACAATACTTCACTGAGTATCCTTGTCCTGAGGTATTTGCATACGAGTGCTCACATATCTAAGAATTTAGGAAAAATACTACAAGTGCTAAGTCAAAGAATATATCAGTTAGAATATATTTTAAAAACAAAGAATAAAATAAACAAAATTTTAAATTCCCACTCCAGGTTATTTTTCATACAGGAAATTCAGTACGGGGAGCCAGTTTCAAAGAGGTAGAAGGGAGCCTGAAAGGGCAAATAGGTCACTCAAAGATCAGTAACAACATAAAGCCACCAGGGGCTAGAGAGACAAAGAGGTGGTAATATGACCACAGGCAGAAGCTGGAAGTTAGATTGTCCTGTCTGGAAGGAGCTGGGTCATACATGAGTCAGATGTGGCCACCGCTGGGAATGCCTTGAAAACAGAAAGGGAAAAGACACATAGTACCTTCTTCTATTCTTTAGCTCTTCAGTCTCTTGCTGGTACTTCCCACTGACTGAATCTTCGTGGAAGCTAGTGGGCAGAAGAGCCTGGGGACTGTAGTTTGCAGGGGTCAGCCCCTGTGAGACAGATCGGAGCAGAAGGGCAGGAAATGGAGCAGAGAGCATATAGGACATGGCTGAAGCAAACAATATCGTGCTTTCAATTTTGATATATATTTCCAATATTTCCCATCAAAGAAGCTCCAGAGGTTTGTAGTCCAATAAATATCTCTTTTCCAACAAGTTTCCAGCACCATGAATTTGTCTATTGAAGTTAAAATTATATTTTGCTGTTTTAATTTGCATTTGTTTAATTATGAATACAGTTGAGCATCTTATTTGTTTATATACCATTAATATTTATTTTTCTGTGAATAGTAGGTTCACATCCTCTGTCAATTTTTCTATTAAAGTGTTGTACTTTCTCTTATTACTTGTAAGAGCTTATTATATATAGATGTATGTATATATATATAATGTTTATATATATATATGTATAATATAGTCAAATATAAATCTTTTTCTTCTTCTCTGTCCTCTGGATTAGAGATTTTGTCTCTTGTATAGGAGTTTTTTTCCTGCAAAATTATAAATATATTGTATAGAAGAACTTCAATTTTTTTCTCCTTTTTTTTTTCTGCTCTAGCCAGAGAACATCATGATAACTAAAACTTTGGGTCTCTTCTTTATTTTTTAATTTTTTTTTTAATGTTTATTTATTTTTGAGAGACAGAGAGACAGAGCGTGAGCAGGGGAAGGGCAGAGAGAGAGGCAGACACAGAATCTAGGCTCTGAGCCATCAGCACAGCACAGAACCCAATGCGGGCCTCGAACTCACAGACTGTGAGATCATGACCTGAGCCGAAGTCAGCCGTTCAACCAACAGAGCCACCCAGGCACCCCAACTTTGGGTCTCTTCTAGGTTATTATTCTAGAGATCTTAGAATTGAGAATATCCTCTTGTGCATCCTATGGTCCTTCCTCACTAATCTCCAGAGGAATTAAAAAAAAATTTTTTTTTTGCATTTATTTTTGAGAGAGATAGAGAGACAGAAAATGAGCAGGGGAAGGGGAGAGGTAGAGAGTGAGGGAAACACAGAATGTGAGGCAGGCTCCAGGCTCTGAGTTGTCAGCACAGAGCCCAGCATGGGGCTCGAACTCACAAACTGTGAGATCATGACCTGAGCTGGACACCCAACCCACTCAGCCACCCAGGTGCCCCCAAAGGAATTTCTTAATTAATGAGAGAAGCACTTTTCCTCCCATCTGAGATATGAAATGTGATTAAATTGGAATCTCTGATAAGCCTCCCACTTTATGTATAAACCCATACTGTGCCTTGTCTACTCTTGATTCTAAGTTTTGATTTTGGGATATGGGTTGTAATGAAGGCCTTGAATTAAAAGGGAGTTGGAGGTAGTATTGGAATAGGAGTAGAGGGTCGTTTTTCCAATACATGCAAAAGTTTTCTCAGCAAAAGGCTAGAGATGGTGTCCATATTAACCCCATGATTTTAACTGGTCCTATGAGGTTAACAAAAACATGCTTCTCAAAAGCCAAGAACTATGTGAGTTTTGTGTTTAACCAGTTTTCCCTAGCCCTTGGCATGGTGCATAATACAGCAAGGATCGTCAACAAATATTTACTGATTTGAAGATTCTGTAAGTCAGAAGGATCTCCTGCTTCTCCAACATGTCTGGGCCTTAAGGAGTGGTGATTACAAGGGTCTTAGGAAAGGTGTTTCTGCTATTATGATGTGGCATGGTTAGGTGTCATAACATTAATTTGTTTATTTTCAATATGTATCACCCTGCTCTCTTAATGATATCTTAAGAACTACTTTTACCTCTTCTTCAGGCCACAATGTCACAGAAAAAGAGAAATTAAAATTTAGGTAGGAGTTGAAAAGATTAAGATGCATATAAAAAAAAAGCTAGTTTTTAATTTTTAAAACCACTTCTTTACTTCATACAGACTAGATGGAATTATAGACAGAAATAAGGAGAAGAAGACAGGAGGACAGGTTGATTGCAGGGGGAAGTAAAAGGAAGTGGAGTGCTAGAGAGAGGAAAGATGGAGAAGAGGGCCCACCATCATGAATACCAAGAAGGATGGGGAAGTCTACCCCCATCCCAACCTGTCCAAACAAACACATAATCTGAGGGCAGTCCACTATTCAATAATTATGGATGTTTATAGTCATTTTAATTT
Source organism: Paradoxurus hermaphroditus (assembly GCA_004024585.1). Classification (NCBI taxonomy): domain Eukaryota; kingdom Metazoa; phylum Chordata; class Mammalia; order Carnivora; family Viverridae; genus Paradoxurus; species Paradoxurus hermaphroditus. Next base: position 18,856 of record PITB01025684.1, read on the forward strand.
GATTGCAAAGAATTTGAATGTCTTATGTGGATAAACGAATGTGCAAGAGAAACCTCACCACCTCCAATAAAGAGCAAATGAACAGCAAGAGTTAAGACTTTGCTGATGAGTACATGTTGGATTCTTTCCATTTTTCGGTTATAATGAATAAAACTGCTATGAATGGTACAATTTTTTGTGGGATGTTTCCATTTTCTTTCCATTTCTTTTGGGCATATATCTATAGAAGTGAAATTGTATATCCCAGGAATGAAATTTTTGGTCCTGTGGTAACTATATTTAACCTTTCGAGGAACTGCTGACTATTATACAAAGCAGATGCACCATTTTATATTCTCAGCAGCAATGTATCAGAGTTCCAGTTTGTTCCCATCTTCACCACGCTTGTCTATCTTTTTTTATTATAGCCGTTGTAATGAGCATGAAGTGGTACCTCATTGTGGTTTTGATTTACATTTCCCTGATGGTTAATGACATTCATCATCAGTAATATTCATGTGCATATATTGGCCATTTGTATATTTCTTTGGAGAAATGTCTATTCATATCCTTTGTCCATTTTTAAATGGACTCTTTATTGTTACATCGTTGGGCTGCCTGGATGGCTCAATTGGTTAAGCTTCCGACTCTTGATTTTGGCTCATATCATTATTTCACGATTTATGAAATCAAGCCCAGTGTCAGGCTCTGTGCCGACAATGTGAACCCTGCTTAGAATTCTCTCTCTCCCTCTCTCTCTGCCTCGCCCCTGAACACGTTCTCTCTCTCTCTCTCTCTCTCTCTCTCTCTCTCTCAATAAATAAACAAAAAAAACCAAAACAAATAATTTTATATATGTTCTGAGTATCTATGTTCTTTATAGATCTTTTGAAGGAAAAAAAATTTTTTAAGATCTAGTGGGTTTTATTAAGTGACTCATGAATTGGGCTGCATCCCATCCAGCAAGTAGAAGGGAGCTCCCAAAGCACAAAATTTTTAATTTTCATGAAGGTCAACTTTATTTCGTTGCTCATGTTTTTTGTATCATATCTAAGAAACCATTGCTGAGGTCAAGGTCAGGTAGATTTATGCTTAAGTTTACTTCTAAGAGTTTTAGCTCTTAGAAGTGATTAAAATGGAGTGCGGAAGGAGGAAGTAGGGGTCCAAACATCATTATTTTGCATGTAGATCCAGTTGTCTCAGCACCATTTGCTGAAAACACTGTTCTTTCCCCTATTGAACTGTCTTAGTACTCTTGTCAAAAATCAATTGATCTATATTTTTCTTCAATTCTTTTCAGTGTTTCTATTTAATTGTGCAGTGTTTCCTACCAGAACTTGACTGATACAGTTCAAAATGGGGTTCTGGGATTAGATTGCTAACATTTCTCTCTCTCTCGATAAATAAACAAAACAAAACAAATGGTTTTCTCTATGTTCTGAATATCAATCCCTGGAAATAACTAACTCCCTTGCTAAAAGAAAGTGAAACATCGATAATCCCCAGAACCTTGTGGCATCACAATTACCCAAATTATCAATAGTAGCATGGGATGACGCACAGTTTGAAGGCATTAGGAGATCAGATCACTGTGGCATTTAATTGCTGTGGTGACCATAGAAATTACAAAGATTTCTGATAGCCCTAGAAGCCCTAGAAAGGGTAGAGGACAAATTACAGGATCTGGATGCTTGATTCAGTAACTGAGCAAAAGATTAGAAAGCCTCCATTGCAGAGTCAGTGTAGCTAAAAACTCAAGCATAGAGGCCAAATTTAATGTTTGTGGAATTGCAACAAAACCGACACTGAATTCTGTCACGATCTCTTTTGTAAAAGAAAAGGCACCTGTGTGTAAGAGGTAGACTCTGAGACAGAAGATAGTCTCATTTTGGCAGAGGTGAATGAGGTTAAGAACTTTGAAATCCTAAATACCCACCTCTACTCACACCCAACCTTTTTTCCTCACACAGGGCAGATCCTCCTTAGTTGTCTGGGAAAAACAAACAAACAAACAAACAAAAAAACACAAGCAAAAAATAAAAAAAACAGTCTTCCCCTGCATGAAATTTTTAAAATTAATTTTCCCTTGGGCAGTGACTCCAAGATTATGATAATTCTGTGAATCACTTCTATCATCCTTCGTTCTTTCTAGTCCCACAATAAGAATTAGATCTAACACAAATATCTTCGTTTGCTACAGCTACTGTACAAAGTACCAAAATTCGGGTGGCATAAACAATAGAAATTTATCATCTCATAGTTCTGGAGGCTAGAAGTTCAAAATCAAGCTATTGACAGGGTTGATTCCTTCTGAGGATAGTGAGAGAGAATCTCTTCTATGCCTCTCACCTAGCTTTGGGGGTTTTCTGGCTGGTAGAAATATCACTCTGATCTCTGCCTTCATGTTCATTTGGTGTTCTCCCTGTTTGCATGTTCCCTTTTTAATAAGGACTCCAGTCATATTGGATTAGGGTCCACCTAATCACCTCCTTTTGACCTGATTATCTCTGTAAAGACCCTATCTCTAAATAAGGTCACATTCTGAGGCAGTGAGGGTTAGGAACTTAACATATGAAATTTTGTGGAGACACAGTTCAGCCCATAATGATAACTCAGACAGGGAAATACAAGACCATACCCAGGTGGAAACAGCCCATATATGAAGAAGACAAAAATGCATAATCTCAGCAATTTGTATTGGCAAGAATCTGGGGAACATGTATGGGATTAGATTCCAAAGATGTGAGGCCAGTGGTGATGAATACAAGATTTGACTGTGCTGAAGTAATCAGTTGGGTGCACTTTCCTGTCAATTAGAATTTAATATATTGACTCAGCACTTAGAAAAAGCTCGAGTGTTCTCCTAAATTGGCCAATTACATCTGGGGCCCAATTCATTGCCTATCAACTTCCTTGGCATAGTGTAGTGGAAGGAGTCTAAGGGCTCGGAGAAACAAGAATGATGACATGAATCTATTATGATTTATTTGCTCTCCCATTGTGAATCACATGCCTCCCTGGGTGAACTTGGAAGGGATAATCTTTATACCAATGCATTACAGAATGCTTTAGTAAGGGGGACACCAACATCCATATAAAGCTCACTTTATGCTGGCTGTTCTTTGCCAGCTGGAGATGTCAGTGAAGAATGTTGCCAGGGAATAGAGTAGCCTCATCTCAAATTTAATGAAGAGGTCCAGAAGTGGAAGAAGCATGGCAACCCTTAGGCTTCAGTAACAAGATGAGTACAATTACCAGAATAACCCACAGAGATGAAGCAATAATCAGAGTGTATGACCTATAGGGATATGTGACAATGTGTAATTGGTCACAAGACCTTAGGAAATAAATACAAGGACAGCCTACCAACATGTATCTTGGCATATTCAGATAGTGATTCTAGGTCTAACAGGCAAAAACCTAACTTTAGTCACTGTAATGGGGATTCACAACCTCTTATCCAGTTTGTAGAACTAAACTAATTCATAGACTTGGAGCCCCAAAGGATTCTGGATATGATCACAATTGTGAATCTTTAGTAAAATTTTCCCCAATGACAAGTGG
>PITB01025685.1:0-22508 GCA_004024585.1 Paradoxurus hermaphroditus
TATTTTTATGCATGCAGGAATAAAGCAAAGTTAGCAAATTATTAACAATGGTACAGTCTGGGTGGTGTGCCCTGTACTCTTCTTTCAACTTTATTTGAAAACTTCATAAAATAAAGTTGAGGAAAAAGAGAAAAAACATAAGCTCCCCCAAATTTCATCACCTATCACATCGTCTGTACGAGTCCTGTCTCCTTTATGGGTTGGTTGTGAGATTATCAAGAGCTAATCTGTAAAATGCTACACAGATTTTAATGGTTTCTGTTTTGAAAGTCTGCATTTTGAGAGATTGGTGTGTCCATCACCAACGAATTGTGACAAATGCAAAACCATTATTTTCTGATAAGCCAATTTTCTACCCTCATTTATTTTTTAAACTTAAGGCATGTTTTACTTTTCTATTCAAATTCTTCTTAGAAAAATTTCAGGGCTGCTTAGGGTTAGATGTTGAATAGTTGGCACTAATTATTTTGATGGCTAACTTTATTTTTCAAGCTGCTGGTAAAAAAAAATTCATCAGGGCTGTCTTCGGAGAGTGAAAACAGAAACATTAGACTAAGCTGGAGACTCATATTATGAGATTCTTAGAGGAACAGCATGTAAGTGGAATATTAGACATCTTGTAAGTACGATAGGCCAGCCGACTGAGTCAGGAACTAGTGAGGATAGAACTTTTTGTGCCTTTGTATCAGTAACTAACTTGTGGGAACAGCCATGCTGCTTTGAATTGCTATTGCTTGAGGGCACCTGGGTGGCTCAGTTGGTTAAGCGTCCAACTTCAGCCCAGGTCCTGATCTCATGGTTCATGCGTTCGAGCCCCACGTTGGGCTCAGTGCTGACAGCTCAGAGCCTGGAGCCTGCTTTGGATTCTGTGTCTCCCTCTCTCCCTGCCCCTCCCCTGCTCGTGCTCTGTCTCTCCCTCAAAAGTAAACTTTAAAAAAGATTTTTTTTAATGAATTGCTATTGCTGTTTTGTATGTCTACACAGTTGTTCTCATTGGATATTCAAAGGACAGGGGCAACTCATTCTTCCATTTCTATTGCATTTCAGTCTTCTTCCTTCACCGCCTTCAAGTAGAGCTTTGCTGAAAGCAGTTACTCTACTGCGGTTGATCAAATGTGAGGGCTTATGACAATGCAGTGTCACCATGGCCTCCCTTCCCCCTCTCTTGACTAGAGGCCTGCTGTGATTTCCTCTTTATGAAAGAATTCTGTCCAATTCCTCCTGTGGGGTAGCCAGACCTCTCAGATTTCCCCTTGGTTCAGCGACTAAGTGACCCATTGAGACACTGAGCAGTCAGAGTTGACACTGCAAGGCAGGACTTGGGCAACACTGGGTTCTTTCCAAGCTCCTGTCCCTCATCTCTCTTTCCTGGAGTGTGTTCTTATTCTTTCTTTCCGTTCCTAAGACATACTCACAGGATAGGATCTGAAACTCATGCAAATAAGATACAAAGAATTGATGAGAGTTCAAATGTCTCCTTTCCATAGATTAATTGCAACTTAACCTAGCAAAGTCTTCAACTAAGGAGTGAAACTCAAACCATTGAATTTCTGATATTATCCTCCAAGAGGAGAAAGCATTTTCTGGCCAGCTTAGTTTCTTTGCCCATCTCAGTTATAACTTCTTAACTTCTATCTAAAGCCAGCATGCTCCCAGGAGGCCACCAGTTCATAACTGAAGTTGGCATTAATTGTTGCCTGCTTGGTGACAACTTGATATTTATCTGAAATGAAGTGGTAATTTCATTTCCTGTTCCTTGTACAAAGCTGCCCAATGCACAAACTTCATCTAACAGATTTCCACCAATAATTAGCACTCTGTAGGATATCAGACACCAGGGACTGAATAGCCTGGAGGAAAGAGCCTCTCTCCCTTGAGTGCTTCCTTTAACAAAAAGTTGACACATTCTTTGCAGGGAAGGCTGAGGGGAAGGGAAGGAAAAGCTTAATATGCAACTTTCGAACCCAGGCTGGGGATGAGTTGGGTAAGCATTGGAATTCACCAGAATCTGATTTTCTAATCACCTTGAGAAGCAGCTTGTAATTTTAACATGAATTTACAGACCCTCTTGCAAGGAGAACCCGGCTGTGCAAGTGTTGTCTTTTTTGATTTACAGCTGCACGAGCAGCCCCTGCATGTATTTTAGATGATGTGATCATATCCTATCCAACTCCACAGCTCTCGCGCGAACTCCATGTAGATCATTTACCGAGTCTCCTGATAAGAAAAACATCAGCATATGGACATTTCTTTTGCTTTTTCAGGACCATAACAGAGACAGACACTGTATTCAGCTGTAAAAGCTGAAATATTGTTCTCAATCATCCAGAATAACTGGGACCACGATAAAAGTTAATTTGGATCCAGGCAATAGAAGTATTTAAAGTCAGAGAATTGAAGTCATCGATTGGAAGTAAATATCACGAATAGTTCCTCAAAGTTTCTGTGTCCGAAAGATACTGCTGTTTAGAAGAAAACCACATCTCTGAATAGTTATTAAATCACAGTAATATGGAAACTTCCATGCTAATTTCTTCCAAATAATAGTGATGTTTTACATACATATAGTGTTTTACTCTTTGTAAGGCAGCATAGTGCAGTGAATAAGAATACTGACATTGCTAATTGCTACCTATGTGACCTCGGATAAGTTTCTTAGCCTTTCTGTGCCTTGGTTTTTTCATCTCCAAAACGAGAATATGAGAAAGATCTGCCTCCTAAGATTGTGGTGTTTGACGAATATGTTTGACAGTTAAGGTGCTTACAATGGTGTCTGACACAGAGTAAGGCTTTTCATAACTGTTAGCTCTCAATTCTAGTTTCTTTTTCATACCCTACATTCATTTGTCATTCATAACAAGCTTTGCAGCATTAAAGTATATTGGTGTGGTAGGCAGTGATAGAACTAGTTTAGGAAAAGAGACAATTATTGATTTATGGAACTCAAGGGATTGGACACCCTGAACTGTGGGAAGCTTCCAGATGTATCTCAGGACCTCTGGAATCAGGATATGAACGCCCCCAGGACATGTTCTTGTTTTTGATTCCTCTCTCTCTCTCTGAGATAAGCTTAATGTACCTCTCACTGCAGACTGGCTTCCTTCCCATAGAATGTAACAGCTTCCAGTTTCAAGTTAGGCTTACCTCTAACAGCTTCTGACACTGATGAAGAGTTGACTTCTTTTTTATCTCTTCCCAAGTTTGAAATCATGGAAAAGGATCCTGATTCCTAGATTTTTATAGGGACCAGTAGATAGAGACCAGGAAGTAGAGTTTTATAAAAATATGATGATCTTGTTAGATATTTCCATTATGATGGGGTCAGGGGACGGGAGGTAGAGAGAGGCAAGTTCAAGAACACCAGAGTCAGGGAGAGTGAGAAGTTGATATGCACTATACCAAGAAAGATTTTTCGAATTTCGTTGTCATTATAATTCACATATCATCAATTCACCTTCTTAAGGTGTACAATTTGGTGGTTTTTAGTATATTCACAGAGTTTGTGTAACCATCACTGTTGTCCAGTTCCGGAACATTTTTCTCACCTCCCAAAGAATCCCCTCACCCGTGAGGAGTGGCTCCTTGTTCTCCTCTCTCCTAGCCCCTACCAATCACTAATCCACTTTCTGTCTCTATGAATGTGCCTATTCTGGACATCCATATAAATTAATCATAAATTGTATAGCCTTTTGTGTCAGGCTTCTTTCACTCAGCATAATGTTTTTAAGGTTCATCCATGTTGTAGCATGGATCAGTACTTTATTCCTTTTTGTAGACTAATAATAGTTCATTGAATGGACATACCACTTTTTGTTTATCCACTTGTCAGTTGGTGGACATTAGGGTTGATTCCACTTTTGGGCTATTTTAAACAATGTTGCTATGAACATTCATGTACAAATTTTTGTGTGGACATATGTTTTCAATCCTCTTCATTCTATGCCTAGGAATTTAATTACTGGGACATTTGAGAATTCTATGTTTAATATTTTGAAAAACTGCCAAACTGTTTCCCAAAGCACTGAATCATTTTTCGCATTCCCACCAGCAGTATACGGGGTTCCAGTTTCTCCACATCTTCAACACTTTTGATTGTCCATCTTTTTTTATTAAAGCCATTCTAACATGTGTAAAGTAGTATCTTATTGTGGTTATGATGCTGACCATCTTTTCATATGCTTATTGGCCATTTGTATATACTCTTTGGAGGACTATCTATTTAAATCCTGTGCTCATTTTTAAATTGGATTATTTGTCTTTTTATTGTTGAGTTATTTTTTTCATATACTCTGATACTAAGCCTTTATTAAATACAAGATTTGCATATATTTTCTCCCACTCTGTGGACTGTTTTTCACTTTCATAATGACCTTTGAAGTATAGTTTTTAATTTTAAGGACATTAATTTTTTTTTTGGTCCTGTATCTAAGAAGCAATTGTGTAGTCCAAAGTCACACAGATTTACCCCTATGTGTTTATTTAAGAGTTTTGTAGTTTCAACTTTTACAGTTAGGTAAAATTTGAGTTCATTTTTGCATATGGTATGAGGTAGGGGGTTGAACTTCATTCTGTATATGTGAATACCTAGTTGTTTCAGCACTATTTGTTGAAAAAACTATTCTTTCCTACATTGAACTGTGCTAGCATCCTTGTCAAAATCAATTGTCTGTAAATGTGTGAGTTTATTTCTGGACTATCAATTCTATTCCATTGATCTATATCTATTCTTCACAGTCTTCATTACTATAGTTTTGTAATGTTTAAAATGGGAAGTATGCATCTTCTAATTGCTCTTCTTTTTCAAAATTGTTTTGGAAGTCAGCTGAGACTTTAATAAGGATTGCATTGAATTCGTAGGAGAATTGCCATCTTAACAATATTAAGTGTTACATTCCATGAACATGGGATGCCTTTCTCTTTACTTACATCTTCTTCTATTTATGTCAACAATAAATATTAACAAAATAAGCTATTTTGTAGCTTACAGTGTACATGTCTTGCCCCTTCTTGGCTAAATTTATTCCTAAGTATTTTATTCTAAGTCTATCACAGTGGACTTGTTTTCTTAATGTATTTTTTCAGAGTGTTGATTTTTGTCGTACAGTAATACAACTGATTTTTGTATATTGATCTTGTATCTTTCAACCTTTCTGAGCTAATTTATTAGCTCTAACAGTTTTTTTATATGTATAGATTCCTTAGGATTTTCTATATACAAGATCATGTCATATGTATAACCCAAGAGAGAGATAGTTTTACTTCTTCCTTTTTAATCTGGATGCTTTTAATATCTTTTTCTTGCTTGTTTTCCTTGGTAGCATAGATTATGAACCATATTGTATATATGGGAAAATTGAGATTCAGGGGAGTTACATAGCTTCTTAAGGTTTCTATGTACTTACATAGCTTGGGTTTTAATCCTGATTCTGATGATAACTTGCTGTATGTCCTGGACCTCAGTTTACCATCTATACACTTTAGGTATTGAAAAAAACAAGTCAATGAACATATAAGTACAAATACAAGTGATAAGTGTGCTATGAAGGATATGAAGAGGTTGCTATGATAGGAGAATACCAGAGTGTGTATGCAGCCAGGGTCCACTTTTGAAAGAGTTGTTAGACCAACCCTCTAGCATTTCAGCTACAACCTAAAGTTTCAGAAGCATACTTTTATTTGAAATTTTTTGTAAGCAGTAGAAACAGTATTTGTGAAGGCTCAAAGACAGGAAGGAGTCTTACTATCTCTACTTCTGACTGAAACCTGGTAAAGGGAAGACACCAATCTGTTTTGATTCATCAGTGAATCATTAGAACTTAACACTGTAACTGGAACATTGTATGGGTTCAGGAAAGAGTTGTCAAGTGAATAGATGACTCAATGGATTTATAAAGTAAGTAATATGTAATGTTCCTTTGAGTTCAGAGAGTCTGCCTTTTTCAATGATTAGAGCTAAGTTTCTAACTTCAAATTTATTGTGGCTAGAAAGTTCATTCTAGTTCATTTTTTCCCCCACACAACAGGGTTTTATTTAGCCTCTCTGTGTTATTTCTGAGTTCTGGTCGTTTCTAGGATGTATTGTCATTAAAGAACCACCCTTTGTAGGTTTTTGGGAATAAATTTGGCCTTCAATACTTGGGATAGAGTTGGTGAGGGTTAAGAGAATGGATGGGGTGGTGTTTTGGGGTAGTAGGACAGAAGGAAGCATGGAGAAGATGCTGGTATCAAGGTAGAATTTCTTTGGTCCAGCTGCTTTTCCCCCCCCTCTTCCTTGTCTCTCATCAGCCAGAGTCCTTAACCTTACAATACAGTCTTAACCAGTCTTGGGGACTGACCCCTGGCTCACCGACATTTACCAATGTCCCTCCACGTTTGTGAATGAAGAAATCAGTGTTCCCAGAGTCTCCTTCCGGTGATTACCTCCTGAACCAGGAGCATTTCCTCTCTACCACCTACAGAGGACTCCTTCTGGGCAAGGCTGTAGTTCTGGTTACCTGTATTATAAATGGAGTTGATTGACAACCTGACATGCCCCCTCCTTTGTGCTACATTGTAACTCACTAGAACTGAGTTGGTTATACTCTAATCATTGTGCTGCAGCATCATCAATCTGTGCAAGGCCATCTTTGCTTTCTTTTATTTGATCGTTTTTCTACTTCCATCCTTTCTCTTCCCTTTAAACCTCCTTACTGTGTATGTGTGTGTGTGTGTGTGTGTGTGCATCAGTGGGTGTGTGTATGTGTGTGTGTGTGCATGTGTGCGTGTGTAGCTTTACCGCATGTGTTTTTAAAGGCATTGTGTTCTGTAATTGGTCTGCGGGCTGCCCTAATAACACACGGCAGTCTGGGTGACTTAAACAACAGAATGTATTTTGTCACAGTATGGAGGCTAGAAATACAAGATCAAGGTATCAATGGGTTTGATTTCTCCTGAGGCCTCTCTCCTTGGCTTACAGATGGCTGTCTTTTTTTTTTTTTTTAATTTTTAATGTTTATTTATTTTTGAGACAGAGAGAGACAGAGCATGAGTGGGGGAGGGGCAGAGAGAGAGGGAGACAGAATGTGAAACAGGCTCCAGGTTCTGAGCCATCAGCACAGAGCCCGACGCGGGGCTCGAACTCACAGACTGGGAGATCATGACCTGAGCCGAAGTCGGACGCTCAACCGACTGAGCCACCCAGGCGCCCCCAGATGGCTGTCTTCTTGCTGTAGTACTCACTTGGCCTTTCCTCTGTGCAGGCATATGCCTGTATCTCTTTGTATATCCTAATCTCCTCTTCAAAGAACACCGGTTGAACTGGATTAGTGCCCCATCCTAATGGCCTTGTTTTAACTTAATCACCACTTAAAGACCTTATCTCCAAATATGGTTATATTCTGAGGAACTAGAAATTGGGACTTGAGCATATGAACTCGAGCGGTACAGAATTCAGTACATAACATATTGTGTATCTCATTATTTCTTTCTCTCTCAACATGCAGTTTTTCAGATCTGTCTATGTTACTATATGCAATCTAGTTTGTGATTTATGACAGATAGTTCCATTATGTGGAGTATGCCATATTTTATTTATCCATTCCCAAGAGATGGACCCCCTAATTTGCCCCAAACCTTTTACTATCACAAACAATTAATGCAAAGAACATGCTTGTATATAACTCCTTGTGGGCCTGTGCAAGAAATTCTCTGGATTATATAGCAGAGTGCACACATGTCAAGTATCAATAACTATCTCCAGATTGCTTTCCAGAACCATTGGACCAGCTGCAGATGAGGATTCCTCTTTTCCAACATCAGCAGCAGCATTTAATGCCACTTTTTAATTTTTTCCCATTTAATGGGCAAAAAATTATGTCGTTGTTGTTATTAGCATATTTCTGACCACTACTAAAGTTGAGGGTCTTCCCATGTATTTCATAGCCATTCGGGTTTCCCCACCTGTGAATGTCTATTTACATACTTTGCTTATTGTCCTATTTTTTCTTGACAATTTGAAAAGTTCTTTGTATATTCTAGCCATTAATCCTTGTTGGTTTCTGGCAAATATCTTCTGTCAACGTCCCCTCCATGCGAAACTTGACCAATAGTGCCCTTCATTAAGGAGCAATCTCTACTTTTGATGTAGTATAATCCATCCATTTTCCTCTAATGGTTTGGTTTTTTGATGTTTAGTTTCTGAAATTCACCTTCTTCCCACTGCCCCAATATCACCAAGATATCCCTCTATATTTTGTCATCTTATTATATGATTTAATTGACTCTGTATCTCTTACATTTATATCTTTAACCAATTTGGAGCTAATTTTTTTTGTCAATATTGAATAGTTATTTCTCAATACTCATTCTCCTCTTGTTCTTTAGGCATATAGACTCAGATTTTAGATGCGCATATTGCCACCCATAATAAAGACTACGTTTTCCAGACCTCTTTACATTTAAGTGAGACCATATGACTTAGTTCTCAGCAATTAGATATAACCAAGAGTGTGTGCAGGAGTCCTGGGAAGACTCTTTAAGACGGAGGAGACAAATCCCTCTTTTTCTTCCTTTGAGTCTTTGTGTCACCAGCCTGGACTCCTGAAATGATGCTGGAATATCAGCAACCATATTGAGCCATGAAAGGATCTTGAGGATGGATACCATATGCTGAGGATGGCAGAGCAGAAAGCTAGAAAAACTTTGATGGTATTACAGAAATCCAATATCAGCCCTGCCTCCTCCCTCTGGACTTCTCTTACAGGAGAGAGAAATAAGCTTATACCTTATTTTACCGCTGTCATTTTTGTCGGGAGGGGTTATAATATATATACAACTAAACCAAGTGCTCATTAGTATTGTACAGAAACCCAATCTTATTTTTCTCCATATAGTGAGGTTGTTTTTCCAACCCCATCTACCAAATGATTCATTTTTTTCCTACTAATATCTACTAGTTGTGATATTACCTCTATCATGTGTTAAGTTCTTATATATTAATGAATCTATCTGTTGTTAGGATCTCAGTTTATTAAATCTTGTTTATTCTTGTTTTTTCTCCATCAAAAATTTTTTTGAATGTTTATGTATTTATTTTGAGAGAGAGACAGAGAACAAGCAGGGAGAGGCAAAGAGAGAGGGAGACAAAGAATCCAAAGCATGGCCCAGGCTCTGAGCTGTCAGCACAGAGCCTGACATGGGGCTTGAACTCACTGACTGTGAGATCATGGCCTGAGCCAAAGTCACATGCTTAATCAACTGAACCACCCAGGCACCCCCTCCATCAGTATCTAAAGATTGCCAGAAATGAGTGTCCCTCTTTCTCCCCTCCCCCAACACACATACAACCTCCTTCCCCACTCTATGAGTATCAGCTAAACTTTTAGTTCTGGGTTATTATGGGTATACTTTTTGTTGTTTGTTTTGGCCAAGGCTTAACTAAACAAAAGTAAATTTTACTGTATTCTTTATTCATCCTTTCTTTCTTATCTTGTTGCTTCCTCCTATATTAATTTCTATTCTTGCTGGAGTACAAATTCCAAGAGGTCTTTCAAAGTGTTGGTGTGGTAAACTTTCTAAGACATATATGTATATCTGAGAGTATGTTTATTCCATCATTTTATTGATTTTTATTTTTTAAAGCCTTTTGAAAAATGTTTACTAATTTTGAGAGAGAATGAGAGAGACAGAGAGAGAGAGAGAACATGAGCAGGAGATGGGTAGAGAGAGAGGGAGACAGAGAATCTGAAGCAGACTCTGAGCCATGAGCACAAAGCCCGGTGTGGGCTCAAATCTGCAAATCGAGAGATCATGACCTCAGCTGAAGTCAGTCATTTAACCAAGTGTGCCACCCAGGCACCCCCCATTATTACATTTAAATGATAGATTAATTGATTATAAAATTCAAGACTAAAATTATTTTCGTTTAGTACTTTAAAGACATTATAATCTATCTTCCATACACTTTGGCTGTTGAGAAATCTGGTTTTCTTTTTTCTTTTTCTTCCATGTTTTAAAATTTCACTATAATGTGTTTAGAGTAGACTTTTTTTCTTCTGAGCCTTAATTCAGCATTAAAAATCCTGGCATTCTGGAGTCTTCGATGTTTCTTTAATTCTGTGAGACTCTTTAACATTATTTCTTGGTTTTCATTTAACCCTTATCTGCATCTGGGACTCCCACCAGATGGAAACTGACCTGTCTTTCATGTCTTTTAACTTCTTTTTCATCTCCTCATCTTTTTATCCCATCCTCATATCTTCTGGATGAGTTCCTTGACCTGATCTTCCATCTCACTCATTTCTTCTTTGACTATAATTATTCTGCTGTTAAAACCATGTGTTGTATTATTCTCCATCACAATATGTTCTATTGCCTATTTTTCATAATTGCTTTTCTCTGCTTCATGTTTCCAGTATTCTTCCTTATACCACTGAATATTATTTACTCACTTATTTAAAAATTTTTTGAGTGAAAAAATTTCTATTTTTTTGAGTGAAAGTTTTTCATTATGTCCTTCCATTTTATAGTGTTTATGCTTACAAGATATCTCATTATTTGTCCCTTGAAGTTATCAACTAACTTGGTGTTTTGCAGGTCTTCCGTCTGCCCTTCTAGATCCACTTTCCACCTTCCCCATGGTGCTCAGTGTCCCTGAGGCTGACCTGTGCAAACAACATCAATAAGCTTCCCTGTCCTCTGGCTTCCCATTGAGTTCAGCCACTGGGGAGGCCCAGAAGGAGAATGGTGGGAGGAAAGAATGTGCCACCCATAATATGTATTCTCTCACTTCTCTCCCTATGGCATTGGCTGTGTCCTTGACTGAAGATCAGAATTCCTGTCAAGACAGACCTCACCAAATGACTTTTTCTCTGTGAATCTGATACCTCCCACCTCCTCTCTCCTTCCCAGGCCTATTACTAGGCCTTGAGTATTCTAATATACTGCCTGCACAACTCTAAATAGTCTTATTACTCAAGTCTTTTCAAATGATCAGTTTGACTATGCCACCATTTCTTGCTAGGCCCCTGACTAGCATATCCACCTAGGATTATTTACCTGGAGAGAGGGGCAAAAGCTGGTGAGGTCCTGTCTAGTGTTTCTCCAAATGAGTAACATAGGGAGGATTATGCCAAGTGACTTTGGGGGAGTGCCCCATGGTTGAGAGGCCCTTGTGTTGCAATTCGGGATTAAGCTACCTCTTCATCATTCTTTCTATCCCAGGAGTTTAGCGACTCTTCCCAGGCACTGCCTTTATCTAGGGATGTTGCGATGGCTCAGATTATGTGGTGTTTTGAGGAGGAACCTCAAGTTTAGGTTGCTCAGGTGCTAGCCAATTCATCTACACTTAAGCTGTCCATTCTTTCCCTCTGCAGCTTCAGAGCTTCCAGGATATTCTCTTACTGGCCCTGTGCTTGTAGTAGAAAAGACAGCGATCTGCTCCGGGCTATACTGGGGAGAGAAAAGATTTCAACTGAGAAATTCTCTGCCAGCCTATCCCCACTTGGAGCTCTAGGGCATGCTTCATTATCTGCCCACCCCAGACCCAACTGCCTTCTACTTCTCAAAGAGTTTCCCATTATTTTTGTTTTGTTTTCTTTTGTTTTGAAGTTGTGGAGCCAGCTGAGGTCTTCAGCTTCTCTTGGGTTCAGTTTGGAGACAGGAATCATCAGTGGAATTCCTTGGATCTGTAATTAAATGTGGTTGCTAGAACAGATACTTATGTTTTCTTAGCATTGGCATTCTGATTCACAAGGGCAATGATTGTTTGCCCAAGGAAGCCTCTCAACTGCCATTGACTCACAGGGTGATTGATAATAGACAAGGCCAGCCTTCAGAGGTCATCCAATCTATCCCCCTAGGAAAATCTGCACCAGACTGCATCACAAAGAGGCAGCTAGGAAATCTCTCCCCGAGTGCGGGAAGGTCTGGCTCTACCTTCTGTAGATATTATTCCTACCACTATCTTGACTATTAAAGTGGATATTCCAATGTATCATCCAGATCCCCGTTCAGGAATGAAGGACTTATTACCCGAGCTGTTGGGAGTGCAAATAGTCTTTAGCTGTCAGCCCTTTGGGGGAATTGCCTTAGTTGAAGAGGTAAGAACTATGATGATAATGATGATGAGAAGGAGGAGGAGGAGAGAAAGGAGGAGGAGGATGATAATGATGCTAAGTGTAAGGGAGGAATCAAAGAACTGTTAAACAAAGCCCCTATCTTTGAGTAGCTCACAGACTTGTTAGGAAGATGATTCATAAATAAAAAGAAATATAATTGAGAATAAAAGACAATATGTGATAAACCACAAGGGTAAGTCAGGCAGCAGTTACAGTAACTTGGGAATTTGAAGGAATAGGCATAGTGTCCCTTTGGTCAAGGCTAGTCAGGGTAGATTCTGTATGTAGGAGGGATTTGTAAAGGGTCTTAAGGCTTGATGAAATTAGCTAGGATATATTGCAAATGTGATTGATTTAGAGATTTCTGAACTCTGTCAGATATCATCTGTCTTATTTCAAATAAAATGGTTACGTACTTGGGAGAGTTTATCCCTGCAGTGACCATGGGAGCCGTCGAATAAAGCCGAATTTTATAAAATTAAAAAAAAAAAAAAGCCTACTCATCCTCACGAAACCCTGTGAGATAAGTACTATTATTATTCTCATCTTCCGAATAAGGAAGTGAGGCACATAATGGTTGAGTGACTTGCCCAGATTACATAGCTAGCAGGTGGTTGTCTTGGGATCCAAATCCAGGCAGTTTGAGCCGGAGTGTACATTTTCCTAACCTATTTCCAAGGCAGGTAACTGCTTTCCTCGGAGACACCCAAAGATGGAATTGGACCAAATCTGTTTATGAAGTGATAGTTATGGATAAGCTACTATGCCTCTGGGAAGAGGAGCTTGCTTTTCATTTCTCAGCTTTTCTGCAAAAGCAATTTTTGCAGCAGCTCAAATTATGTCCCAAGTAAATGAAACAGGTGCTCATTAGGCCTCCAGGCTGGTGTAACTCTCACTTTGCAATTGCCGTAAGAGGTGGAGAAGATGAACAGCCTTAAATGTTCACTATGGAAACCTGGACATCACTTCTATTCATGTGGAGTTCATTTACCTGAGTTTCTTTAAACTGAGCTTTATAAAAAAAAGCAAGTGTTTCTGAGTGTGCAAGGGCGAAGGAGAGGAAGGTGGTATATCTTTAAAAAAAAAAAAACAAAAACAGAAGCAATGGAAAAACATCCCCTTCCCTTCCCTTTTATGGTAGTCTCTGAAGCACACATACACAGACTGCCTTAATGTTTTTAGTGAAAGTTAAGTAAGACGTTTATTTTGGAGATGTGACAATTTCTAACCTGATGGCTGAACCATCTTGAGTTCAGCCTTTGTGAGTTTAGTGAGCAGAGAATGTATGGGGTTGTGAGATGTCTGAACAGAACCCATCCAGTCTGCAGAGAGACAGATGGACTTTTACAAATGTGGGGAAAGCTACGGATTGATTCCCGCGATTCCTGAAGTCACTTATTTGTTTTAATGACTCTTCTTTGGTAAAACGTCTGCTGACATTTCCCTGAGGCTAAACGTGGCATCAAAGTTCCGATTCCTCCAGGATTAATCATTTTCTTCTTTATCTGCATCAAAGTTCTTTGATATGGCACAACTTCCTTTTTCAGTTGAACTTACTGTATGTTTAGATTTCAATCAATAATAGTAAATATTGACTTGGGTCACTGCTTACTTGAGGGAAAGGGGTTATCATTAGAAACTTGCCATTTGCAATTTTTTTTACTCTACTTCTTTTGATAAAAGAGGTTTATTTAAAAATCTTATTAGTCTAAGAAAAAAGAGTTTGGCCAAAATTCTTTCACTGTTTCATCTTCTTATTTCAAAACACTTGAGGGAATTTTTCTGATTCTACATGGATCTGGCAGCATAATTATAAGC
This sequence comes from Paradoxurus hermaphroditus, assembly GCA_004024585.1. Classification (NCBI taxonomy): domain Eukaryota; kingdom Metazoa; phylum Chordata; class Mammalia; order Carnivora; family Viverridae; genus Paradoxurus; species Paradoxurus hermaphroditus. Next base: position 13,914 of record PITB01025685.1, read on the forward strand.
ACAAGTTTGGAGTCGCAAACACCTTCTCATTGCTTAACATTGGGCCAGATAACAGTCTCTATAAAAGGAGATAATGACAAGACCTACATTTTATGTGGTTTTGAGTTTCCAAAGATATAATAATTATAAAGAATTTAGTTCAGTGCCTGGCACATAAGTGCTCAGTAAATATTAGCTATTAATGCTATTATATTATTTAAAAACGTATATGTATGCAAATTATAGCGTGTGCATTTGCATAATCTAAAAACTACTATAGATTACAGAAACTGGATGTTAGTGGGCTCAGCAATTTCCTTTAAAGATCAATAAGTCTTAAAAATCCTTGAACAGAGGTGTTGTTTGCATAGGGCTATCAAACAAGATTTTTTTTAAGTTTATTCATTTATTTTTTAATTTTTTTTAATTTTTTTAACGTTTATTTATTTTTGAGACATAGAGACAGAGCATGAGCAGGAGAAGGGCAGAGAGAGAGAGGGAGACACAGAATCCGAAGCAGGCTCCAGGCTCTGAGCTGTCAGCACAGAGCCCGACGCGGGGCTCGAACTCACAGACCATGAGATCACGACCTGAGCGGAAGTCGGCCGCTTAACCGACTGAGCCACCCAGGCGCCCCTATTCATTTATTTTGAAAGAGCGTGCGCACACGTGGGGGAGGGGCAGAAAGAGAGAGAGAAAGAGAATCCTAAGCAGGCTTCACACTGCCAGTGTGGAGCCTGATGTGGGGCTCAAACTCACAAACTGCGGGATCATGACCTGAGCCAAAGTTGGATGCTCAACTGACTGAGCTACCCAGGCGCCCCTAACATGGTTTTTAAAAATTAGACATGCACATCAGGCCAGCTTGACTTTGTACTTTAAAATGATGAATATATTTTCAGTTTACAATTCAAATTCATAGAATCACAATGCTCAGTGTAGTTAAAATAACTTGCATATAAGTAGATACTAATTAAAATGATTATATGCTAACTGTATATGCACACTCTGTGTGTATGTGCGTGTGTATGTTTCAAAGTAAATGTGAACATCAGTTTTTCAAATAGGGAACTGTAGGCCTGTCAATTAATGACGGCGGCCTCCTTTTTATTGTAGACAACTGGGGAACTGATGCGTAGTATCACTTTGACATATTTTTTGAAAGGCAGATCCTTGGGTCTCACTCTGGACTTAGTGAATCAGAATTTTCAGGAATGGGATACAAATACTTGCACCTTTAATGTGGTAGTACTGCTGTAAACAACTAGAAAAGTAGGGAAAGTATATGGAAGTATGGTTTTTAGACATTGAATAACAGGCTATGCAAGACTGTGGTCCGTGGAGGAAGACGTACAAATGAGGTGAGCCCTTCAACTGCTCCAGGATCCTGCTTGGAGCTTGTTTCCAGACCTCAACTCAGCAAGAGGGAACCTAAACCAAGGCTGAGGGTCTTGCTGTGGGGTTCTGGGAGGCTAAGACGCCTAGAATTTGTGGAACAGAGTATCAAAGAGGAGGAAGTTGCACAGAGAAGACTCTAGAGATTAGCGAAGGGTTTCCTATGTCTCTGAGCCTGGGGAGAGACCCACCTTCCAATCTCTACTAACTCGGTCCTCCCCAGAGATAACCACTCAATATGATTTCTGCCTGTTTTCGAACTTTATGTCAATGCAATCATATGCTACATGTATCGGCGGGGCCAGGTTGCTGACCTGTTCCGCTTGACGTTATTGTTTGTGAGGTTGACCCATGTGGTGTGGCAGTAGCATCTTCATGGTCATTGCTATATGCTTTTTTTTTTTTTTTTTTTTTACAGAGAGAGAGAGAGAGGGAGTGGTAGAGGGAGAGAGGGAGACAATCTCAAGTAGGCCCCATGCTCAGCACGGAGCTCGAGGTGGGGCTCCATTCCATAACTCTGGGGTCATGACCTGAGCGGAAACCAAGAGCTAGACGCTCAACTGACTGAGCACTATATGCTCTTTTATTATATGATTAAACTACATGGTACTTATCATTTGGCAGCGAGTGAAACTTTGGTTTTTATCGTTTTTTTATTTTTAGCTATTACAAATAATGGTGCTGTATGTTTTGGCTCATATACATAGGTATTTGCCTTCAGTATAAATTTAGGAGAGGACTAGCTGGGTCATGAGATACGAGTACATGTAATGTACATTTTTCCAGAATGGTTGCACCAGTGTCACTCCCACCACCAGTGCATGAAGGTTCTAGTTGTTCCATATTCCTGCCAATACTTGATATTGCCAATCTTTTAAATTTTGGCCAATCTGGTGGGGGTGTAGTAGTATCTTATTGTGGTTTTAGTTTGCATATTTCCCTGATTCATAATAATATTGGGCATGTTTTCAAATACCGATTGGCCATTTGAATATCTTTCTATAGGATTTCTATATTTTTATTCTGGATTTGTAGAAATTGTTTTTACATGGTCTGATTATAAGCCCTTTGTTATATGATTTTAAAATTTCAAGTATCTAAAAAAACTCTGTGGTTTACCTTTCACTCTCTTATTGGTGTCTTTTCCTTTAGGAATGGGAGTTCCTACATTTAATTTATTCCAATATATTCATCTCTTTCTTAATGGTTAGTGTTTTGTGTGTTCCATTTAATAAGTCTTTACCAACCTCACTTTATAAAGATTTTCTTCTGTGTTTTTTTTTTCCAGAATTTTCTCCTATCATGACCATGGGAATAGTCTAATAGCAGCTGAATCTTTTTAGTTTTCTCTTTTGTGAATCTCCAGTTGACCCAGCACCATTTGTGGCCAAACTCTCTTCTCCTCTCTTCTCTGCCGTACCACCTTTCACATAAACCAGGTGTCCATAGGTGGGTGGACCTTTTGCTGAATTGTGTTCCATTCCATGTCTCTGTTAGTCTATCCTTGCACCAATACTATGGTCTCGGTTGTAGTAGCTTTATAACAAATCTTGATGTTCAGTCTTCTGGCTCCTCCAACTCTGTTATTTTTCTTCAAGATTATCTCAGCTATTATTCTATTTCCATATAAATTTTAGAATCCATGGTTCAATTTCTACCTTTTGGTGTCAGTGGTAGTAGTGTGTTCTGGGAATTTTTCCACTTTACCTAAACTTTCTGTTGTCTCATCATAATCCTAATATCCTCATATTATCTTTTTTATTATCAAAAAGGCCAGTGGTGATATTTCTTTTTCATTTGTATTATTGGCTATTCATGCCTTCCTTCTCTTTTTTATTAATCAGTCAAGTCAAGGTATTATCAGTTTTCATAGTCTTTCTAAGGAATCTTTTTTGTAGCTTTGTTAATTTTCTTTCTTTTATGTTTTTCTTTTTAAATAATTTCTGCTCTTCCAGTTATAATTTTCCTGCTTGTACTTACTTTGGGTTTCATTTGATTTTATTTTTACACCTTCTTGAGATGGATACTTAAATCACCGATTTGAAGTACTTTTGCCTTTCTTTCCTCTTTTTTTTTTTTCTTATTTTTTATACAGAGAGAAAGAGAGAGTGAGTGGGGGGCGAGGGAAAATGGGGGGGGAGAGAAAGAGAGAATCTTAAGCAGGCTCCACACTCAGCATGGAGCCCAATGTGGGGCTCAACCCTATGACCCTGGGATCATGACCTGAGCTGAAATCAAGAGTCAGACACTCAACCAACTGAGCCACCCAAGCACTCCAGTTTTCTAATATATATAATGACATCTCCTTAACTTACCTCCAAGCATCACTTTGGTTTTATTATATAACTTTTTATGTCCAATTTTCATTATTAGTATTCAGTTCAAGTATTTTCTTATTTCCACTGTGACTTCTTCTGGGTCACATGAGTTAAGAAGTATTTTAAGTTCCAGGGGCACCTGAGTAGCTCAGTCGGTTGAGCATCCGACTTCAGCTCAGGTCATGATCTCACGGTCTGTGGGTTCGAGCCCCACGTCGGGCTCTGTGCTGACAGCTCAGAGCCTGGAGCCTGCTTCACATTCTGTGTCTCCCTCTCTCTCTGTCCCTCCCCCGCTCATGCTCTGTCTCTCTCTGTCTCAGAAATAAATTTAAAAAAATTAAAAAAAAAGAAGTATATTAAGTTCCAAACATATGGAGATTTTCTAGTTTTTTGTGTGGTGGTGTTATTGATATCTGAATTATTTCCACTATGGTCAAGGAATATACTCTCTAATTTTAATCTTCTAAAATTTATTAGAGAAGCTGATGAACTAGCACATGTCCAGTTTTGATAAATGGTTCTTCACCTGTTGGGTGCACTGTTCTACATATGACAGTTTGGTCAAGTGTGTTAATCACCAAATTCTTAGTATTAGTTATTATTAATGTTAGGTTTTACCAGCAAGAGTCGCTATGTCATTCTTCTTTATTATTTCTCTGCTGAAATTCTCCATTTTGTTCTTTCAGTTCCTTGAACCTATGATTTTAAAGTTCATGGCTGGTAACTCCATCAGACAAAATAATAAACATCTCTCATACGTTTTATTATCTGGGCTTTCAATTATGTCCCATCTTCTAAAATACTAAAATGTTTTTGATTGGGTATGAGACACTATATATAAAAAAATGGGGAGGAAATTGAAGCTCTACATAATGTTATATTCTTCAAAGAGATTTATCTTCTACTTCTGGAAGTGGACCTTGAGCTAGGGCCTCCAGATCACCTTACAATTAGCAATTGCAATGATTTGAAGTTGGATGTCAGTGTCTGTGAGGGCTGATCGATTTCTAGTTTACTCTTAGTCCTTGTATGTAACCCTCTGGAGTCTCTTTAGAAATAGATTCCTTTACTTTGACAAGCCTTGAACTTCAGTGTTTGCTAAAAGTTCTGCTCAGCTTCTCATTTACTGCTTGTAATAATCATGCCATCTCCCTTGTAAAGATACTGGCACAGAATGCCAGACTCACCACTTTGGGCTTCCTTCCTCTACCTAAAATATTTTCCCTACACCATATCTTAACTGTCTTGGGGTGTGTGTGTGTGTGTGTTCCAGCTTTTTTTAGTTCTCAGGGTGGTGTTCAGTCCAAGAAACTAATTTTCAATGGAAAAAAAAAAAGAGAAGTCCTACAACAGAGAATTTTAAGCTAACAGAGCAATCTCCTCTCATCTTATGTGTCAACTGGGTCAGTAAACACAGACTATGTCTGGAATTCTCCTGGTGGATTCATGAGCTAAAAAATGAACATTGCTCTTTTAAGTCACTAAGTTTTAGAGTGAGTTGTCATATCACTGTGGACCGCTGATGTGGATTTTGGTATTTGTGTCTTATTTGGGTACTGCTACCACAAGAAAAACCCAAGACATGTCACTGGCTTTGGCACCACATGGTTGGTGGAAGCTGGAAGGGTCACAACAAGGAGAATGTTAGTGAAAACCTAAAGGGCCTGGAGAAGAATTTAGTAGAAGTCTAAAAGGCCCCAAGTCGGACACTTAAATGACTGAGCCACCCAGCCACCCAAGAAGAGAGCTTATCTTAAAGAGATTTGAGGTTGTGACCATCTTGGAGGGACCAAATCTAAATATGATGCTTGGAGACAAGAGGATTTTGGTGGTGGAAGCACTGTCACCTTGAACTAAGAATTAAGAACCAAGGTGCAGTACTGGGCTTTCATCAAGAAATGAATGATATGCCTGACTGTTTCTGGAATTACTGCTGACCAGTGACTGCACCACGCCTCCTCCTGTACTCCCCTCCCTTCAACCTTTGGAACAACTTCCTGACTTCCAGTCCTCTCTTTCCTCCCTGATGGCCAGCGGCATAACTAAGTCAAAGCAACTTATGTCTAGCATTGAAGCCCATGGTCCTTGAGGGATGTATTCTGCTGTGAAGGTAAGAAACTTTTGACATAAACTTTTGTACTTTAGATCAGTGTTCCAGCTCAGGTACCCTTGAGCTGCCATGGACCTCTCCGAACAAAAGGAGAGCAAGGTTGTCAGGGAAGGAGTCTGACTGACTGGCTCCTCCTTTTTTGGCTTCATTATTCCCCATCCTTCCCATCATCAAGTACATATGTGTGAAATATGTGTGCAAACAAGTGCATGCATGTGTATATATTTATTGGGGGAGAGGTTTCCAAGAGGACCTTCAAGCAACTCCCCTAACCTCTCCTCCCCAAACTGATATATACCCTTCTCTCCAACAAAACAACTTCCTTTGCCCCTTTGTCACCAAACAAATGTGGCCGCTGAACTCCCAGGTTGTCCTCATTAGCAAAGGCCCAGGCTCCGTACAGATGCAGAGAAAAAGGAAGAAAAAAACCACTGCAGCTCAGGCACATTCCTCTCAAGACACTTGGTAGAAGAGAACGGGGGACTGATCTGACTGATCGAAATCGCGTATCCCTCCTCCCCACCCCACCCCCAACACCACTGCGCCAGAAAGTGCACACTTTCTTAAAGCAAAAGAGCCGAAGAAGGGGGTTGTCTATCATGTGCGCATGTGTTTTTTTCCCTTTCCTGAGGGAAAACCTGTCCGACTTTGGGTTTCACCACTCATAAATTATCAGGTTATTTCTCACTTATGGCACAGATATCAGTCTGGTTGGTATATGCACCCACACATCAGCTGAGACTCAAGAGAAATAAATTTACAAAACATTAAGTCAATAAGCATGTGTGAATGGGCAAAACAGCGTGACATCCTTAACTTAATAAGGCCGCAGCATTGCTGTTAATCATCTGTTTTGCAACTTCTGAAGTTTCTTTCCTTCTAATTTTATAGTGTTGCTAGAAGCCTAGATGAGTGAAGGCCAGCCCTTCTGTCAGAAGATGAGAACAATGTACCTCAAACTAGGAAGGGAGAGCTATTCCCAGGGAGGTGGAGCTATGGTAGTATCCAGAGTGCTGCAGCCATTGCATGGTGCTGTATTTTAAAAAAATATTTAATGTTTATTTTTACTTTTGAGAGAGAGAGAGACAGAGTGCGAGTAGGGGAGGGGCAGAGAGAGAGGGAGATACAGAATCTGAAGCAGGCTCTAGGCTCTGAGCTGTCAGCACAGAGCCCAATGTGGGGCTCAAACTCATGGACCTGCGGTCACGACCTGAGCTGGAGTCGGATGCTTACCCTACTGAGCCACCCAGGCGCCCCGCATGATGCTGTATTTATAAGGAAGAAATAATACCTACAGTGCATGTTTCCTGTTGTTTAAACTACTGAGGAACCCCAGGACAGACAGGGCTGCCAGATGTCTCTCAGGAAAATATCAGTCTTCCAGATGGGGCATGGGGGAAGATGTTGGAACAGATGAATAAAAATAGCATTGCTCTCCCACCTCTGTTCCTGGGCTCCCCCCAACCCCAAATGTGTCTCCAAATCCACAAGAACAGATTCACAATCTCTTCACATAAAAAAATATCCTTCTGTAGAGAAACACCCACCCCCACTTTGGGCTATCCTTATACGTTACTAAAAACATTTCATAATAGGCGAGTCTGGAGTGCTTGCAGTACATTATTTCCCAGTGCCCAGAACTTTCTCCAAGCACCATGTGCTGGAGGGAACCACCAGCAGGTGGGAGAGTTCATCTGGTGACGATACTAATGACCACTGCAAGTTGGTAGAAGCGGTGTGTAAATGCAAAGAAGGACAATCATATGGAGAGAGCTGAACTGCTAAGCAAAACCCAGAGAGACTCTGGGCTAGGAGTTGGCAGGGGTGGAAAATGGGAGGGAGGAGGGAGATGGAAAATAGGCATTAATTAGAGGTCTCTGTAAACACATAGAACGAACTGCCTTCTGGGCAGATTCTGGCCCTTCTGTTCATTCATCCGACCAGCACATGGACCAACTCTCAACCACTTGATTTATTTTATTTATTCATTTATTTATTTTGTTTTGTTTTTTAAATGTTTATTTTTTTGAGCAAGAGAGTGCAAGTGGAGGAGGGACAGAGAGAGAGGAGAGAGAGAATCCCAAGCAGGGATTCCCGACGTGGGACTCAATCCCATAAACCATGATATCATGACCTGAGCCGAAATCAAGAGTCAGATACTTAACGGGTTGAGCCACCCAGTTTCCCTGTCAACCATTTATTTTAAAATGAGCCCTTCATATTGGCTTCTGCCACTCTCTCTCTTCCACCATCGCCACACATAAACATAGCTCCTAGGCAGCTTTTCTCCTCAGGGGTGAGAATGATCAAGAAAATATACTAACATTTGCAAGAGGAGAGAATCCATATCTGCTACACAGAAAGAGTAATCTGGTCCATGTTTATATGTAAATGGACAACAAGTCATATGAAGAAAACTGTAATCGTGAAATCAGAGTCTAAGATAAAGACGATATCCAATCCCCATTAATACGAGATAATTTAGGAAAGAGAAGAGAATAAAAAATGAAAAGCAAAACTGAGCTTACATTTTCAGAGAGATTCAAGAATGTGTTTTGAATGGTATGTGTATTTTTAAAGTTCATGAACTATCCCTGAGGGATTCATAACAAATTAATAACTAGGTCATCTCTAGGGTTGGGAACCAGATGAGAGAGCTTAATTGTCACTATACATTTTTTTAAACTATGAAGTTTTGTCCCAGGAGCATGTATTACTATTTAAATTAATAAATTAATAAAATATAGCATACCTATAAATTAAAAACGTAGAACTATAGAAAAAGAACAGAGA
>PITB01025686.1:0-22502 GCA_004024585.1 Paradoxurus hermaphroditus
TTAGGACGGTAGGGGTTTTTGAAGAAATGTTATACCCTGTATTTTTCTCAAGTATTTGTCAATGGGCTGCAGGTTATAAGGAAATTTAATTTTACCTGACTTTTCCTTCTTGCCTTTGTTCCCCACATGACTATGGAGGGGTGATGTTGGGGCTCCAGGAAACTGAGTCTACAGGTTTTTGGAGATCAGGCTATTGATAAGATTGCCTTTTTTCTTGTAATTTACTAAGATGTTTGCAAACTGATGAAGACCTATGTCCTGTATGACTGTGATCTCTATCAGTTAGCCATTTGTTTTCTTTCCTTTCCTTTGTCCTTGGACAGCCAGGAGTGCCTGGGGAGTATCACGCACATCTCACCTGGGGTGGGGGAGATAGGGAGAGCACTAGCTTGTATTTTGCCCTCAGCCTGCCACATGCTCCCTCATCATATAGTATTTCCATTGGATCCGTAGAATATATATAAATAACCTCCCCAAAGCTTAGATTATGACAAAATACAGTAAAAGGATTAGGAAGTGATGATTTTTGAGCATTTGTTACCTCAATATAATTTGTTCTCAGTTACCTTTGTTCCCAATATAATTTGTTTAATTATAAGCTTTTATCGTTTGATTTTTAATAATGGCTATGTTTAACAGCCATTTCACAACATTCCTGAAAATGTTTTCAATCAACACTCCAAGGCAAAGTGGCCCTAGCACAGCACTGCTAATTGGGAATCATAGAGAAAAAGGACTATGTTTTGGGATGGGTATACTTTAAGGGAGATGCATTCAATCAATGTATGACCAAGGCTCAGACCTTATAATGTGCTCTGTCCACCACCACCCCCACCCTGCAACTCCTCTTTTTCCCAAGAAAGCAAGCCCATCTCTTGAGTAGAGCCTTGGTCCCCCTCCCCATCTTGGCCAGGACTAGACATCACAATCAGGGGATCTTACTTCATTGGTTTATTTCTTTTCAAGGCCCACTCAGGAGAGTGAATGTGTAATTGCCATCAGTTTATTTGCTTAGTTAATAAATCAAACTCTTTTTCTGACTCAACGTTGCTAACCACCAAGCAGTTATCATTTGAATTCTCAACATGCTAAACACATTTATCTAAGAGAGAGAGTTAAAAAACAATATTCAGCATTAAAAAAAATTTCAATACACAGGTAGATACCTTTTTTATCTCTAACACCTCAACCCCCCATAGTTGGATGATGGCAAACAGTGCTTTACACTATCATAGCCTTAATATATAAAGAGTGTTTACAAATCACTGAAAAATATGCAAAGTACCCCAGTAGAAAAATCAACAAGGAGCCTAAAAAGACAATTCATAAAGAAAAAATATAAATAACCAGTGAACAGAAGATATTCAGTCTTCTCACCGAACAAAATATAAATTAAAACATAGGAGGGTAAATATCATAAGAGCAAGCCAATTAGCAGAAGTTCCAGAGATTGCAACCACAGTATTCTGCACTGGGGACCACAGTGAGATTTGGTTAAAAGAACATGAATGTAGTAGGAAGGCCTGGGTCCCGATACTGGCTCTACCAGTTACAGACACTGACTGGGAGACCTTGTGAACAATAATTTTCTCTCATAGACATGTTGTGAGCACCTAATGGGAGTGAACTTTTTGAACACAACCTGGCATATAGTGGGTTGTCATGGAAACTCAGGCTCCTGTCTCCCTCACCTCCCCCTTCTCACTCACCTGTAGTAGTTCTAACCACAGCCTTTAGGAACTGATCCATTTGCCCTCCAGGAAAGTTCCAGCCCAGAGGTAACTGGCAGAGACCTGCCCTAGTGCCTTTAAGAAAAATTAAAGAGGCTCTGCTTATAGAGAACCCAAGAATTTGGAAACAACAGAATCCAGGGGTGCTGTGCTGAGGGCAAGCTGGATCACCAGCCGGTCAACAGACTGAATGGAAAAACTCTTTCAAGTCTTGAACCCAGCAGGTACATACATTTCTATTCTTTCTTCTTTTTAAGCAATGTTTTTTCCCAAACAAAAGAAACCAAAACTTATACTAACCAACAGCTTTCTTTTGAAACTGCTGTGAGGAGTTACCTTCACCACAAACCGACTGGCTTTTCAGTGGCCTTTGTGTCTGTGCTCGGTGCGTTCTCCAGGGTTAGAGCCATTTTAGAAGTTCTCACACATCTTGGCTTTCTTTGGAGCTCAGCCCAGGACACCCGACTCCACCTGCTCACTTTTGCAGAATCCCATCCTTGGTTCTCTATGTAGCACAAACGTGAAAGTTGAAGCCAGGAGAGATCAAAGAAGGCCAGGAAGAATTTGAGTGCCTTGCCAGAACCTGCAGAGTTAACTGTAGGGGGCACAGACAAGACATAGAGATCAAACCTGAACCACCGTCTGGTTGACAAGGTAGTGGTGGGAGGAAGACCAGGCTGCCACATGAACGGGGGTCTGGGCACAGGAATTGGGTGTTGAGACCTGTTTTGGGTGAGCCCAGGGCAGTGTATCTGGTGGGTGTGGTCTGAGTTCCAACTGGGCCACTTGCTGGCCTTGTCACAGGACCTCTGTCAGCCTCCATCTCTGCACATGTGTGATGCGAATCATAGTATTTACTTCACAGGCCTGGATGAGATTCAAATGTAGGAAGATTTTATATGAAAGAAATGCTTCGTGGGATTTTTAAGGGTTTTGACTGGTGTTTGACCATAGCACCAGAAATATTAAAAGCACCAACAAGTATTTCTTGATGTTAAGCCGTGTTGGATCCTATCCCATGTGTCACATGTCCCCAATTCTGCAACTCTGCCTCATACTATTATACAGTATCTTACAAAGGTGCAATGCTCACTTGGATGGAAGACCAAAGAAATCTTTTCAAATATTCCTCATGCTAATTCATGCCTACTACCTCCCAGCACATGTAATGATTGCATTTTGCTCCATTAGCATCACCATGGACCTGGTCTATGCCTCTCCAGATTGGCTCAGCCCCTCTGCCCTTGGGCTTCCCCTCTACCCGGTGGAGAAGTTTGGTCCCCAGTTTATCTCCTCAGCAACTCTCCCCCCCCATCCCCTCCAGTGAAGGCTGGGCTGGGGCACAGGTGTTCCCACACAAGGTGAAACTGCAGTGGCTCCTTCCCAGCAGGACCCGGAGAGGCTGTGGCTTTTCTGTCCACTTCCAGAAGAGGTATGACATCTGGGCTCCCCAGGATAGAGCTGCCTGGAGGGGGCAGGTGATGCACCAGGAAGTGCACACATTTGCCCAAAAGAGAGGGGAGATTAGCTCTTGCCCTTCCCCATGTCTCCTGGCCAAGTGCCCTGCTGTTTTGTTGTGAGCCTGCTGGGGGTTTGTCCCTTACCCTGTCCCCTACCTCCCCCTTCCCTGCCACCACTCTTCTTGCCCTGGGGTCCTGCCTCCCAGTAAAGCCTCGGTCTCAGTCTCGAGGCTTAGCCTCTGACTCCCATTTTCTACGGAACCTGGGCTAAAACACATGTTCAGGCGGCAGGTCGAACGTGAGTTTCAATAATCTGGATGAAATCCTGGAGAGGCAGAGATGATCAGAAGCGTCATTCGTAGAACTGGTCCAGTGTTGCTCTGCTGTGGATGGACAGACAAAGCTTGCATTCAAAAGCACAATGCTAAGGCTTTCGTCTTACCCATCCCTAATGCTGGGCACTTTGAGCACAGTCTGTGAGTAGTTGTTAGATGACTGAATGTTGGTACATCCATGAACCTTGTTCAAATCAAGAGCTCATAGAATTTTAATCAGTTTGGTTTTTCCTGTGCACACTCAGTAAAACATTTAATAATTGGTTAAAAGTGGAAGAAATTAGTCTCTCCTATGTGACTGTTATTTTTCCTTTTTCACTATCTAAAGTTCCATGGTTTTCTGATTTCCTTTCAGTTAGCTCTTTCAGGCATTTCTTCCTAAGAAGAGAGCTGTTCTCATTTTATTGTTGTTTTACTGACTTCTGTTTAATTGACATCTGTTTTGGGCTCATCTCCGCTTCCAAGATGAGTTGAAATTTTGCCATATGTGATCCAGGGCTCAATCTATCTTGTCCTGACGGCTAGAAAGAAAGTCAGATTTCAAAGCACGTGCCTTCTGTGCTGGCTTTCAAGTTTGTCACTGAACTCTTGTTTCTGGAAAGTGTGATTCTAGAGTACCACTCCTGCTTCTCTTGAAACAGAACTGAAGAGGGGTGTCTGGGAGGCTTAGTCAGTTAAGTGTCCTGATTGCTAACCAACAGCTTGCTGGTAATGATCTTGCAGTTTGATCCCCACGTCGGGCTCCACACTGACAGTACAGAGCCTGCTTGGAATTCTTTCTCTCTCTCTCTCTTTCTCTCTGCTCCTCCCCTGCTTGAGCTCTCTCTCAAAATAAATAAATGAACTTAAAAAAAAAAAGAACAGGGGCGCCTGGGTGGCTCTGTTGGTTAAGCGTCCGACTTTGGCTCAGGTCATGAGCTCACCGTTCATGGGTTTGAGCCCCACATCAGGCTCTGTGCTGACAGCTCAGAGCCTGGAGCCTGCTTCAAATTCTGTGTCTCCCTCTCTCTCTGACCCACCCCGACTCACTCTCTGTCTCTCTCTCTCAAAAATAAGTAAACATTAAAAATAAAATAAAATAATAAAATAAAATAAATTTAAAAAAGAACAACCAGAGCTGAAGATTTCAGTAAAGTTTCCAAACAGTCACTGTGCACATGGCTATCCAAAAGTCCCACTTCTAACCCTATTTGCTTTGCCATGACTTGGTGTTTCAGTTGGTCTTTTTGCCTCCCTTCTTCTCACCATCCCCCAGGCTCCCTAGTTCAAGAAAAAAACAAACACTGATTCCTACTTTAGGTAAGTGAGGAGACAATCCAACTGCCGTTGTATGTGGTTATGAGTCATGGAATTGTCCAATCTGTTTCATATCTCCTGATGGTGAATGTAACAAAAAGATGAGCTTTTTCTTTAACATTTCGTTTTTGCACATCATAGACTAAATGTGGCTGAAAATGAAAAATCAAATGGCATGGAGAAGAGAAAGAGCTTTCCCCTAAACTCCTCTCTCATTTCCTCCACCATCAGCCTTTAGGTATAAATGTGTACCTGGAAGTTCATGCCGCCTACACTAGGCAACATTCCGGCAGCCAAAGCCATGGTCAAATATATAAGTGCATTTAATTTTTGAACATTTGACTTTACCACTTTTTTTTTTCCAGAAACATGTCATGTTCAAAAATACATCTATATTTCTATTTGGTGTTTTGTTTCCTGACATTTTATAGAGTTCTAACCATGCTGCATTCATAACTTTGTATTTCTTTTTATTACTCGCTTATCAAGCATCTTTTAATGTCATTATATATCTTTTATAAGCAGCATTTTATTTTTTTATAAAACTTTACCAAGTAGAAACACCATAATTTACTTAAGCTATATATCTATTGTTGGACTTGTAGGCTATTTTCCTTTTTTTTTTTTCTTTGCTATTATAAGTAGACAGCTTAGTGCAAAAGGCTTTCTCCTAAATTTAAAATTATTTCCCCAGGACCACTCACCAGAAGTAAAACACTGGGACAAATAAGAGATAGAAGCATCCCTACTTTTGACGCATATTATGGAACTGCTTTTCAAAATAGTTGAACCAATTTATAATCTCACCAGGCACAATCACCGGCCAGCTCTAGAGGAAATAAATGATATCTCTCCTTAATTTGCATTGTGATAATTACTAATGAGGATGAACACTTTTCCAAATATCTGCGTACAAAGTGTGTTTTTTCTTTGGGAAATTGCCATTTCTGTTTTTGTCCCAAGAGGTCTCACTGCCATGGTTATTTTTGTTTTAATGTTTATTTATTTTTGAGAAAGAGAGAACACAAGCGGGGTAAGGGCAGAGAGAGAGGGGACAGAGGATTTGAAGCGGGTTCTGTACTGACAGCAGAGAGCCCCATGCAGGACTCCAACACAGGAACCATAAGATCATGACTTGAGCCAAAGTCGGATGCTCAACTGACTGAGCCACCCAGGCACTCCTCACTGCTGAGAAAGTACTCCAGGTAAAATATAGATGTAATAGCCCATCATGTGTCATAGTTCCTATAAATACTTTTTTCTCATGTGCTATTTGACCTTTAATTTTTTGAAAATAACCTTAAAGTTTTCCTCCAGAGTTTTGATAATTTTTTTTCATTCTCAGTTTGTTTATGATTTGGTTTTCTCCACAATGTGTTTTTTAAAAAAAATTTTTAGTATAAGGTAAATCGTTTTCCTAAATTGCTAACAAATTACCAAATCAAAGACAGAACTGAAATGTTAAAAGACGTTATAGACTCCTAGTCCAGCCAAGTGTCTTGCTCCCTCACAGAAAAGAATTTTAAATGCTGATTGACATGTTGACAGACAGGTCAATGGAGTAATGATGGTCGCCTATACCTTAGGGTATTTGCTGAATCTGGGGAGCCCACCTAGAGAGTTTTATAGCACCTGCATAAAGTTGGGACCTCAGGGCACAAAAGGAAAAAAAAAGAAAAAAGAAACCAATGGCAGAACATATAAAACAAGTGGCTCAAAATAAGTCCAACTCTCAATAGTTTCAGTAAAAGTAAATAGACTAATTGCTTCATTTTGAAGACAAAGTTGTCATATTAGATTTTTTAAAAATACGTTTGCTATTATGCCAAGCGTGTTTCTCATGCCCACCAGCCCCATTGTTTATTCTTCTCCACCCAACTCTGCCTTCAGAGGTTGGCGTCATCACAGACTCTTTGTGTATGGCTTACGGTTAAGTTCAGCCAAGGCAAAACTCCAGAGGAAAATGGAAAGAGAAAGAAATTTTATTTATGAGTTTTATTTTATTTTTTCCTCCAGCTGCCCTCAGCAGCCAGGGTCCCCCAGGGTCACCGTGCTGCCCTCCCCTAGCCAGTAGAATAAAGCAACCTCAGGGCTTAATACCCCTTCTGTTACTAGCCCCAGGGAACTCCACTATCCAAAGTTGTAGCTTTGTTTTGCTCTGCTCACACCTTTGTAAGCAGTCTCTTTATTAAAGGCTCCTTGTTTAATTATGCTGTCTGCTTCCTGCTGGGACTGACCTGAAGAACTAGGAAAAAAGGTCTCTAAAACAGAAAAAACAACAAATAAACAAACAACCAGAAAAAGTTAAAAAATAAAGCAGATGGAAAAAGACATGCCAAGCAAATACCAACCCAAAGAAAGCATCAATAGCACTAAAGAGTATTACTACACATTGATAAAAGATTTGGTTCAATTCTAACACGGCCTCAAAACATAGAAAACGACAAACTGTTACAAGTACAAAGAGAAAAAGACAAACTCACACACTAAGCAGGAGATTTAACATGCTCAAATATATTTGATAGATGAAACAGGATTCAAGAATATGGGGTTCAAACATCACAACTCACAAGTTATGTCTAATGGGTCTGTTGGAACGCTATATCCACCAACCGAAGAATAAAATTTCTTTTCAAGGCTAAATGGAATATTTATGAAAATCGGCCACATAGTGGGCTGTTTGGCAAGCTTCAGCATATTTCTAAGGATTGGTAGCATATAAACCCTGCTCTCTGACATTACACTTAAGTTAAACATCAAAAGAAAAAGATGACCAGAAAAAGCCCATACATTTGAAAATTGAAAAACGGTTCTGAATAACCCATGTGTCAAAGGAAAAAGATTATAATTTAAATTAGAAAACATATAGAACTACATGATAATAAAATAGTACATATCCAAACAAGTGGAATACCAGTTAAGTAGTGGAGAGATAGAAATTTATGTATTAAGAAATAAAAAAAGCTAAAAGTTAATGTGCTAAGCATCTAGCTTAAGATGGTAGAGAAATACCAACAACATCAATGCAAAGAAAGTAGAAGGAAGGAATTTTTTTAATAGTGGAAAATAATGAAATAGAAAGCAAAGATATGTAAGAGAGAATCAAGAAAACCATAAATTAGTTAAACCTCTAGGAGTATCAATTAAGGCAAAAACTGAGAATATATCATTTCAGGACTGAGAATGAGGAACATTATTACAGATCCCGTATACATTAAAATTGTTGTAAGAAGGCATTATAAACTTGTGACCAAAAGAAAAAAAGAAAGAAAAGACATTTTAAGTGAAATAAGCAGATTCCAAGAAAAAAAATACAACTTAGTAAAATTGACCCAAGAAAAAAATAAAGGTTGAAATTATCCTATTAAACTGATTATATAATTTAAAAGAAAACTCAAGGGAGTGCCTGGGCAGCTCAGTTGATTAAGTGTCCAACTTTGGCTCAGGTCATGATCTCATACTCATGGTTTGTAGGTTCAAGCCTGGTGTCAGGCTCTGTGCTGACTCTGTAGCCTGGAGCCTGCTTCAGATTCTGTGTCTCCCTCTCTCTCTGCTCCTCTGCTCACACTCTCTCTGTCTCTCTTTCAGAAATAAACAAACATTAAAAAAATTTTTAATTAAAAAAATGAAAGAAAACTCAAGGATAACAATTCACCAGATAGATAAACTGGCCAATTCTAGTAAAGATGCAAATGGAAGAAATAATATCAAAATTCCATAAACTCTTTCAGACAGTAGAAAAGGGGGAAACAATCCCCAGTAGCTTAATGAAACCTGTAGATCCTTGGTGCCAAATCCCAACAGCACAGCACAGAATGTAGACTTTTCAGCCAGTCTCACTCAGGAGCATAAATATGAAAATTCCAAGTACAATGTTAACAAACTAAATCTGACAACATTAAAAAGGTTTCTTTTCTCATGCCTTTTTTGGGAGGGAAGGTATTAAATAATTTCGGATATTACATTTATTCCTTTTTGACTTCTTAGCCATATTTGTGTGTTCACTCTAAGGATTATGATATGTATCCTTAATATATTACAGTTTACTTAGAATTAATATCGCATGGGCATCACACTTCGCAAATGTAAGAGCCTAACGACAGTGTCATTCAATTCCCCCAGTCCCCATTTTGTGCTATAATTGTGTCATATATTTTACTTCTTTTTATTACCAACTCCATCTGACAGTGATATTTTTGCTTTAAGTGGTCTTTGTCCTTTACAGAAAATAAGAGAAGGGGTTGCCTGGGTGACTCAGTCGGTTAAGTGTCCAGCTTCAGCTCAGGTCATGATCTCACAGTCTGTGAGATCGAGCCCCATGTTGGGCTCTGGGCTGACAGCTCGGAGCCTGCTATAGATTCTGTGTCTCCCTCTCTCTGCACCTTCCCTGTTCATACTCTCTCTCTCTGTCTCAGAAATAAAATTTTTTTTTAAAGTAAGAGAAGGAAAAAGCTACTCCTTTTGTTTATCCACATACTTACCATTTCTGGTGTTCTTTATTCTTTCCTATAGATACAGTTTTTTATCTGGTATCATTTTCCTTCTGCTTGAAGAATTTCCTTATCATTTCTTATCATGTTGGCCTTCTGGTCATGAGTTTGCTTAGCTTGGGTTTATTTCAAAAAAAAGTCTTTATTTCAACCAATTTTATTTGTTTTGAAAAATGTGTGCATTTGCTCCTTTGTTGACACATTGACTTTGTGTTTTGAGGAAATCATTGTGATGTTTCCATGTATCCACCTAGTTTTAAATGGTATTTTCATTGAATATGGAATTCTGAGTTGGCAGTATTTTTTAATTTCAGCAGTGTAAAGATATTTTGCTTTGCTCTGACCTCTGTTGTTTCTGATGGGAAGTGTTCACATTTACTATGTAAATGTTGTTTATATCTGAGCCACCTCATACACTGTGATGACATTTCCTTTCTCATATTGCACACGCTAGCAAGTTGGCCATATACAAAGTGAATAAACAAACAAAAAAAAGTGTTTCAATATTCCAGCACACAGAACTTTCAGTCAGCTTTTTAGTGCCTCACTACTGAATATGTAAGGACCCCCAAGGACCACCAGACATTTGAGGAAATTAGCCAACTTTAAAACAGAAACAACCTCGAACAGAGAAGACACTTGGTGGGGTAGGGGCAAGGCAGAAAGCTTCGGAAAAACTGTAATTGTTTGGTTTTTTTTAATGTTTATCTTATTTTTGAGAGAGAGAGCACTGACTGGGGAAGGGCAGAGAGGGAGAGAGAGAGAATCCCAAGCAGGCTCCATGCTGATAGCAGCGAGCTCGATACTGGGCTTGAACTCAGGAACAGTGATGCCCTGAGCCAAAGTCAGACACTCAACCGACTTTAATTGGCATTGTAAAATAGAAAATTTTAGTTCCCCTGGGTAGGGAGAATGCCAGTTATCCCCTGCTCTGCTTTCCTCCTGTGCATCTTTACTATTTGCACAGAACACTTTACCTCTGGCACTTCTAGTCACCAAATGTGTGGTTTTTTTCCCCCAGAACAAGCAATTCTCAGCTACATCAGTTGGATGTCCTACAATTTAACCCGGTTCTGGCACTGTCTACCTAGAGATACCATTAGATCCCACAGCTTAAGGGCTCAGTCTCACAAGACTGCCCCCGCCATACACACTCACATACACTTCAGATGCCAGTAACAAGTCCAGGTTACAACCTGTGGTTTTGACCTACCAACCATAGATTGGTGCTCTAAAGACCTCTTCTTGGGATGCAATTAATTTGGGAGAATGGCTCCCAAAACTCAGGGAAACTCTTACTTACACGTATCTGTTTGTTAAAGGAAATGGTAAAGGGTGAAGATGAATAACCAGATGAAGAGATAATCAGGGTAAAGTATGGGAGGGTCCTGAGAGCAGGTGTTTCTGTCCCTGCAGAGTTGGGGTACGTCATTCTCCTGGTGTGCAAGTGCTTGCCTGCCTCCAAGTTCACCAAACCATATACTGTTAAGATATTAAGGAGGCTTCCTCATATAGGCATAGTCAGTTATTAACTTTATTTTTAGTCCCTCCCTAGAGAAGTGGAGGGCAGGACTGAAGATTCCAAGCTTCTAATCTTAGCTTAGTCTTTTTGGTGACCAACTCCAGGAACCTGCTCAGAGTCACCTCCAGAGAACAAAGGATGCTCCAGGGCTCTTGTCACTTAGGGATTTGCAAGGGTTTTAGGAGTTCTGAGTCAGGGACAGGGTCAAAGACAAATGTTATAACAAGAGATGTCCCTATTGTCCTTATCACAAGGGTCTCAGGAGCTCTGTGCCAGAAACTAGGGCAGAGACCAATATATAAATTCTGTTATCTCACAGGTATCCTTAGGGAAGAGAAGAGAAAATATTTCATTTATAAAACAAGAACAGGATTCTGTATTTTAAAAAAAGAACATTGGTAGAACCAGATAAATACCTTGACAATTTTAACCATGAGGTAAAAATTAGGAAGTCAATAGATAGGTTAGAAGCCCTGAAGAAATCTCCCACAAAATGAAATGGGAGTGAGGTGGGGGAGAAGATAATGAATACTGACCCTGTAAGAAATGGTGTTCACAGAATATTGGGTCTATGGGGAAGGACGTGAGTATATGAGGGATGTTGTGAGAGTGGGGCTTCTTCTCCGTGTCCTAAGTAGGATGTCGTTGGATGGTGTCTAAAACTGAGAAGCCAATGGCGCCGGGTGGCTCAGTCAGTTGAGCATTCAATTCTTCATTTCAGCTCAGGTCTTGATCTGACATTTGTGAGATGAAGCTTTGCGTTGGACTCTCCACTGACGGTGTGGAGCTTGCTTGGGATTCTCTCTCTCTCTCTCTCTTTCTCTCTCTCTCAAAAGACATAAATGAACTTAAAAAAAAAAAAACAGCCCTGAGAAACCAGGACATAGCATACGAACATTTAATCAAGCAATGAGGTACCAAGTGCTAGAATAGACACTCTAAGTGTTAAAAGATACTGTGTTCCGAAAAAGGACTCAGAGAGGTAGGGGGCAGTAATGGAAAGGACTGCTGACTTTGGTCTAGACTGTGTAGCATTACTTGACTTTTAAAACTGTTAATTCATTACTTCGAAAAAAGCAAAACAAAATCTTTAAAAGATGATATTTGAGCATTTCCTATCTAACCTTAGGGTGCCATTAAGGAAAATGCTATTTTGTGCATCGCCGTACAGGACCACGATTGTTCGTTACCGAATGCATATTTGTTCTACCCTTCAGCTAATGAAGAGTGGTGCTTAGGATTTTTAGATCTTTTCCCAGGTACTGAAAATACCATCTTTAATGGTTTTTATGACTCCAGGATCGTAGGGAAGATTCTTCTGTCGTTCCTGTTTTGCACTAGGCTCTGATAGAAACACGCACAGGTGTTCATGTGCGTTCCATGTGTGCACACGTGGTGGCCCACACACGTGGACACTCTTCCTTGTACTTTCCATGTAATAAGTTCCCTTTATTCTCCTCCCTCTTAGTTGCCATAATATAGACCTAAAGTGCATTTATAATTATGTGTTAAATATTTTGAGCAAATGTTGGGGTTTCTCTGTCTATAATACACACATATGTGTATATATATGTATGTACAGTATTTCATATAATAGCTTTATTGACATATAGTGAAATATAATCCACATACCATAAAATCTTCCCTTTAAAATGTTTTTGCATATTTTTATAAACAGATGGAGGTGAGCTTTTTTATTCCTTCCACCAAAATCTCTTCATGAAACTTCATAAACTTTGTTAAGTCAGGTTCACTGGCCCTCAACTGGAAAAAACTTCCACTGGTGGGGGGGGGGGGACTGAAATGTATTTCTTGATTTTTTTTTAGGCCTCTCTTTCTTTACTATGTTTTGACTAAAGAATTTCTCCCTACATGTTTTCAATATAAGGGTGGGGGGAGGATTAATAAATTCTTTATTGTTAATAACTTCTTACGGCCAAAGAAAACCCAAGAATTCAAAAGTATTAGCTCAGAGTTCTTAGCCTAACAAAAACTTTCCCCCACTTCTACCCTCTTTGTCTCCCATTGTAAATTCCCCTCTCAAGGGTTTTTAATGCTTCATTCAAAAATATGAGGCAGAGAAAAGCTTTTTACTTTCCTATTGGCCAATTCAACCGTAGTCTTCCTTAATTCTGGTTCTTCCTTTGAATAATAGGAATAATCCTGTTTGTTCATTACCAATTCAATTCATCAAGGGGAAATGCTGCACTGAAGATAGTGAATGATGATAAAGCCATTTGTTGGCATTAGCTGGGATTATCGTGTGCCTGGGACACAATTACTGTTGCCTGGGCTTTGCTGGTGACATCTGGAGGCAGAGTCCTGATAGTGCCGGCCCCAAGGGGCTAAGCAGGTGGACTTGTTGTTCTTTCTTTACAATCTCAGGAGGCTGATGGGAAGAAAAACCAAAGGATGTGGATTTGGATGTTTTTTTAAGACACTCCCCCCCACCCCGCTCCCCACTCCCTGCTGGAAATTAAGGAATTAATGGAACTGCTTGGTTTTTTGTCTGGGTAAACTTGAACAGGCATGCTGAGAGTTCCGAATAGTAAATAATACCTTCTGGCTAAATGCTTTGTCCAAAGCAGGCCAACCTTGTTCAGTGCTCCTGCCCTAGGAAGCAGTTCTGTGAGTGCGGACTCAGTCTCCGGTCTGGTGTAGCCCCGGTCATCTTCTCCTTCTCCTTTTCCTTGGTTCTTCCACACTCACGTGCCTCATCTCCCCAGAGTAAGGGCAGATTCTGGGGATGGTTAGCATGGAGGGAGCTGGCACTGGGGACCTGATCACACACTAGGACCTCTTTCTACCTCCCCAGGCTCCTCCTCATGTGACCAAGGTTATAGCACTGTTTGTAATTGCAAATAGGAAACAACCTAAATTTCCATCAATAGAGGACTATTAAATGACTCAGTCTCTCTGCTACAGGGATGGGAAGGTCACTGAGGTGCCTTGCTAATGGAAAAAGCAAGGTGCAGAAGGTGCTAGCAGGTGTGTTGATAAAGGGGACAAGATAAAATATATATGCTCGTATTTGCTCAGTGAAGAATAAAAGGCTTCTAGGGGTTCCTGGGTGGCTCAGTTGGTTAAGCGCCTGACTTCAGCTCAGGTCATGATCTCGCAGGTTTGAGCCCCCAAGTCAGGTTCTGTGCTGCCAGCTCAGAGTCTGGAGCTTGCTTCAGATTCTGTGTCTCCCTCTCTCTCTGCCCCTCCCCCACTCACGCTCTGTCTCCCTCTTTCAAAAATAAACATTAAAATTTTTTTAAATTATTTATGTGAAAGGTAACATATACTGTGACTTTAAAACAAAACAAAACAAAACAAAACAAAAATCAAACAGTCCCCAAGGAAATATAGTAAAAATGTATTTCCTTTTCCTGAGCCCCAGCCTCCCCACACCCACCCCAAAGCAGCTCCGTCTGCTGGTTTCTTAAAATTCTTTTTTTTTTCTTTCAGTTTTATTGAGATATGACTGGCACTTAGCACCATAGAAGTTTATGATGTACAGGGGATGTATGTACAACCACCTAGGCTCAGTTGGTTAAGTGTCTTACTTCAGAATAGGTTGTGATCTTGCGGTGAATAGATTCGAGCCCCGCATCAGCACTCTGCAGTCAGCACAGAGCCCGCTTCAGAAAATCTGTCACCCTCTCTCTCATTGACCCTCCCCCCAAAAAAATGAACATTAAAAACAAAAGCAACTACTTTAAAAAAAAAAGAATTTTATGATGTATAGCAGAATTACCTGACTTACCTAGATTGTGCATAGTTACCACAAGAAGTTGGTTAATATCCATTGTCTTGTATAGACACACAGACACACAAAAGAAAAGAAATGTTTTCTTTCCTTGTGCTGAGAACTTTTAGGATCCACTGCTTGGTTTCTTGGAATTCCTCTTGCTCGCCCTCCCTCTGCCGGGTGCTTGCTGATCCTGAGCTCAGAGCGGCCTCTTTTGTTTGCCCTACCACAGCTATATCTGAAAATTCGAGTCTAATTTTAGTGGTGAGGACCTTGGTGGGTGTTTCTGGAGACACGATACAGGGCGGAAACAGATCTTGACTCAAATGACAGCTTACAGAGCCTCGTTCCCTGTCATGTGGTCCTCGTGCTCCCCCTTAATCAGTTCCTCACCCTGCAGTTAACGTGCCCAGGCTCCTCTGTGGTTTTGAAATCTGGCTCTAATTTGGTCTTCAGAAGTTGAGAGCAGATGACAGTTCATAATCAGGGACTATGTTTTCTGCACCTGCACCTGCACCCGCCTGAAGTACTTCTCATGGTGTGAGGGGAACGGTCACAGAGTGTCTAAAAGAACCAGGTCCTTTGGAAGTCCGTGTACTAGGAAATAGCTCAGGAATGTTTTTGTAAATTATAGGACCTGCATCCTCCATCCCTGACCAGGCCGGAAAAGGCCCAGGTGATGCAGGGCCTGACTGGGGATGGCTTGAGGGCTGCGGGCTTTCGGGGCCTGGGACCTTGGTTGGCTAGAGTGTGGCCCTGTGCCACGTTGTGTAACTGAATCATTTAGACTGAACCTGGGTGGCTCAGTCGGTTAAGTGTCTGACTTCGGCTCAAGTCATGATTTCACAGTTCATGGGTTTAAGCCCCGTGTCGGGCTCTATGCTGACAGCTCAGAGCCTGGAGCTGCTTCTGATTCTTGTCTCCCCCCGCTCTCTCTGCCCCTCCCCTGCTTGCACTTTCTTTCTCTAAAAAATAAATAAACTTTAAAAAATTGGAAAAAAAAATAGCACAATAGGTCGTGAGTGTGGCCTGGGACATGCAGGCCTGTCCTGCCTCTGTCCACCTGGGACACTATGGTTTTCAGCCCAGTCTTCTGGGGTATGTGGACAAGCAGGAGCCCCTGTTGTGGAATTTAGGGAATCCAAGGGATTCCTGGAACTGGAATAAAAGATAAAGTTATACCAGGAGAGCTGACCATGTGGCAAAAATAGTGTATAGACAGATATCTGAAGACAGATGGCCTGCCATTCGGAGCAAAGAATTGGAGCACTGTGGACAGAAGTGACAATAAAAACATAAATCACTAGGGAAGGATCAAAGCAATAATTTCCCTCACCTAAGGCATCTTGATTGCCAAGAAACCCAATGATAGAAAATGAAGAGGAAGCCAGAGATTTTTCCCAGCAGACGCAGACATGAAGCTGGGAAAGACACTGTCCCCGGCTTGGGTCACCGTGGTGAGGGTTCATTGAAGTGGCTCACGGCTGCGTGGTTGCTGGTACCCCAAGCAAGTCCATTAGCATGAGCAGTGTGTCCCCTGCTGGCCACACTGGACCTCGGCCCTTCATTGCACAAGAATAACAGCAATGCTGTCCTCAAGGTGGTCTCACCGCTCTGAATGCTGGGGACACACAGTTAGGAAGGGAAGCTCAGACTCGTGGTGTGTGCAGCCGGGCCAGCCCCAGGCATATCTAACTTGGCTTCTAACATGTTTCATAACATCAGGGATTTCACCTACAAATTGCAGGCCAGGTTTCCACTTCTCTGTACATCTGGGAAGATGTAGCAGCACAGGCCATCATTCTCATGTGGAGGTAGACAGCGGGATCCCCACCCCTCTTCACTCATGGCTGGGCACACTGCCCTTAGCCCATCCTCCTCACGTTTCTCCCTTCCCTATACACCATCCAGCCCCTGTGCCATTCATCCTGCCTTTTTAATTTTTTTAAGTTCATTTATTTATTTTGAGAGACAGAGAGAGAGCACAAGAACAGGGGAGGGGCAGACAGAGAAAATCCCAAGCAACCTCTGCACTGCCAGCACAGAGCCCAAAGTGAGGCTCTAACTTACAAACCAAGAGATCATGACCTGAGCTGAAATCAAGAGTTAGACGCCCAACAGACTGAGTCACCCAGGCGCCCCCGTCCTGCCGTTTTTGAGAATGTCCTCCTTACACCCAGCCTCTGGGGACATTTGGGTTTGCACTACTATTACCACCCTACCACACTTCCCCACCCGCCTTGGCAGGCTACATAGGAAGGAGCCCAGGACCAATCTTCCTGTGATCCAGGGTCAAGGATCCAAATAGCAGGACTCCTCAGTATATAGAACCCAGCTTTCACATTTGGAAGCAAATGATACAAGGCTCAGGGCCAGGCCCCAGGTCCGCCCCCTGGATATTCCAAGAGGCCAAGGAAGCCAATCAACAGAGCCGTGGTGAGACTGGGGGACAGAGAACATGGCCTGGGCAGTCGGCGCGTCCTTGGTCCTTAGGTGACTAGGTGGTGGGTGCGGAGCCCCCCAAGGGCTGCCCTGCACCTGGCCCTTCTGTGAGTGATGGTGGCACCTCAAGGGCTTTCTGAGGGAGGTTTCACGGCTGTCCAGTGACTCTGGGCTTGGTGTCTTCCAGGGAAATTGAAAGAATGGAGCCTCATCTTGTACGGCACAGTGGAGCACCCGTACAACACTTTCATCTCCCATCAGTCTCGCTCTCGGATGCTGGAGCTCTCGACCCCGGAGCTGGAGCCACCCAAGGCCGCTCTGTCACCGCCCCAGGCCGAGGTCCCCGAGGACGAAGAAGACTATACAGGTAATGAACCTAAGTCAGGGGGAGATGGCCAACCTCGGCGAATTTTGGTTTTCCACTGTTGGCTCTTAAAACGTGGGGCTGTTCCTGGCAAAAGGCGGGGATTGTGATGGTAGGTCTTCTTCTCTTCCCGGAAGTTGTAATAATGATGACAATTTACACCCACACAGCTCCTTCCACCCACGGCTCTCCTAATATCTTACAGACCAGTAAGTATGCTTCAAACCAGTAAGTATTCTCCAACCTTACAAGGCTGGGAAACAGAAGGTTCTATATGCCCA
The DNA here is from genome assembly GCA_004024585.1 of Paradoxurus hermaphroditus. NCBI lineage: Eukaryota > Metazoa > Chordata > Mammalia > Carnivora > Viverridae > Paradoxurus > Paradoxurus hermaphroditus. Next base: position 17,657 of record PITB01025686.1, read on the forward strand.
ACCAGAACTGAGACTTGCCTCCTGGTTAATGAGCCCCCTCCTAGGGACCCCCCTTACCCTCAGAGTCCCTCATCTCATGCCTCAACCTCCTGACCCTCTCAAATCCATCCACTTTCCGTCCCAATGGCCAGAATGTGGGAAGGATGAGGGTTGTAAGCGACCCAGGAAAGTTGAGTTGAATGAGCATAGCCAGATAGCCAAGAAAAGAACTCGCAGTGCAGGTCTTGACTGGCCTTGAGGGCTGAGATGAAGACCCAGGAGAGGGTCTCACTCCTTATGTCAGCAGATAACTGATGCGACCAGAAATGACTTAAGAATCTCACAGGAGGGGCGCCAGGGTGGCTCAGTCGGTTAAGCATCCAACTCTTGATCTCAGCTCAGGTATTGATCTCAGGGCATGAATTCAACCCGCATTGGGCTCCATGCTAGGAATGGAGGCTACTTTGAAAAACAAAAACAAAAACAAAAAACAACCTCACAGAAAGTAAAGATGCCTCATGCAAATCCTTCTTCTCCAGCCATACCATTGCTGGGGGCTAGGGGGGTGCCTCTAGCCCCCTGTATGGAGGCAGCCCCCTGGAGAGCTCTTCAGGCATTTCCATCCGCTGGGCTGGATGCAGTCATGATTAGCACGTTAGGTAGAAAGCTGTTCCTTTCCCTCTGAACCATCCCACAGTAATTTGTGAGAAACCCAGTGTTTCTGGTTGGGCATATTTTCCTTAGCTAAATATTACAGCTGCTTGATAAATGATGGGTGATATCTAAGGATATTGATGTTTTGAGTTATCTAATAGCTTCTGAAAAAAGAAAAGTAACAAAACGGAGAATTCCACCGAAACATATCAAGCATAAATTATGGTTGATTCCATTTTAAATTTCTTCTACTCTTCCTTTAAAATGGAGCATTGAATTATGTATGGATTAATCTGCTCCGTTTCCCCCTGTGATTTATAAATGGTGGCAAGATTCAGTAATTATTAATAAAGGGATGATTTTTTTTTCTTAAAATCTGCTACTGACTCTAACCTTACACTGTTCTGGAATCTCACAATAAGACTGCCCTGTAGCCCAAGTCACTTCCCAAGCCTGGCTTAGATGGACAGAGAATGTCTCTGTGGGAATGGAACGTGTTCCTGACTCTGGGGGAAGGTCCCCTACAGTTGCGGGGCAAGTGGGACGGGCAGGCCAGTAATGGCAGCTAGAGCCAGAGATGGGGAAAGAGCAAGAATGGGGTAATGCAGGGGGGGGGGGGGATCAATTAAAGAGGAGAGTAGAAGAAGGAGGGGGAGGGGAAGGAGGAGGAAGCAGCCATGTTATATTCCACAGCCAAATGATGCCTGGGTAGCTCAGTCAGTTAACTATCTGACTCCCAGTTTTGGCTCAGGTCATGATCTCACAATTTTGTGAGCCCCCTTCGGGCTCTCTGCTCACAGTGCAGAGTCTGCTTGGGATTCTCTCTCTCTTTCCTTCTTTCTCTACTCCTCCCCTGCTCATGCTATCTCTGCCTCTCTCACAAATAAATAAACTTAAAAAAATTTGTTTAATTTATAAAAAATAAAAAAGATTCCACTTTCAAGGGCTTGTGGGATAGGGCTGCTCGTCCATGCTTCTTCTGGAAGCTCAGTCACAGGTAAGCCAAAGAGCAGAAGCCCAGGAAAAGAGAGTAGAGGGAAGGGTGATTTTGAGGTAGGCCCCGTGATAATTATCAGCTCTCTGCAGTTTTAGCACAGAGGTGTGGCGGGTTGAAGTGGGGGTTTTCAGGGGTGGTTACACTGGGGAGACGGTTCTTAAGAGCTGGCGATGGGCAGAGGTGCATGGGGGTGACGAGCACAGCCTGGTGGTACTCCACCTGGGCCCTGTTTGCCAGAGAGCAGTTAGCACATCAGGAAGGAGTAGGGAAGTCTGATGGGGCAGTGGTCCCAGGGGCCAACAGCCAGGGACACAGGACAGCACTGCGTGCAAGGTAGTGGTGGAGTCTGGGGTCCCAAAGTAAATGAGGGTGTGGAAACCCAACCTAGAGAAGAAGGCTGGGAGATTGGGGGACCTGGAGGGTCCAGCAGGGAGTGGGGGCAGTAGCCTCACGGGCCAGGTGAGGTGCCAGGGAAAGCCAGGGGCGATGTTCTACCCACTGGGACAGGGCCACCTGGTGGCTGAGGAGCAACGGGAGGCCCCTGGAGAGCCAGGACCCAGCATGGCAGAAGAGTGAGGCCACCCCAGTGACCCATCTAGGATGCTTGGTTGAAGAGCAGGCCCAGGGCCGGGCACCACCTCAGAGGTGGATTCAGCAGGTCTGGGGGTTGCTCAAAGGCTATTCTGGGTGATTCCAGGTGTTGTGATGATAATGGCAGGACACGGGGTGGTGTTCAGGATGCTACAAGAGAGTAGCCTCCATGGAAGGAGAGAATGTCATGGGGGTGAAGGGAAGCCGAGGTTGGTGCAGGACAGTGTGGTCAGCCACACAGGACTGAGGGGAGCCAAGAGCCCATGCACCCTTGGCCTGGATGGGTTCCAGGACAGCTCAAGGGGAACTGATTCACAGGACACGTGGCATGTCCAGTGCAGGACTGTGTTGAGTCACAGACTCTGGGTGTATCAGCACGCATCAAGCAGAGCAGAGACCTAGGTCATAAGCCATCAGAGAAGAGACCAGACCCTCAGTGAAAGGGGTCTGTTACTCTCCTCTACACCTCTTGTCTGCAGTCACCCACCTCTGTCTCTGTACTCTGCTTCATGTCTGCTGGCATGCCGGTGACGCACCGGCACACTCTTCCTGGACAGCATGAATGGCAGGGGAAAGATGGTGATACTTAGGAAGTCCTCCTGTTCCTTCAGAAACTGTTCTAAGCACCTAATGACAAAGGCCATCGAGAACTCCCAAGTTGCTTTCTTACTTTTGTTTGTGGGGTTTTTTTTAAGTTAATTTATTTATTTTGAGAGAGAGCGAGCTTGCACACTAATGCGAGCAGGGAGAGGGAGAGAGAGAATTCCCAAGCAGGTTCTGCAGATGCTTAACCAACTGAGCCACCCAGGTGCCCCTGTTTGTTGTTTTTTTTTTAATCCTAGATTTTCTCCACAAAAGATTCAAGGTAGAGATTTCAAATAAGCCTGTGTCATTCTCACACCCAGTAGGTGGGAGTTGGTGGCTTGTCAGTGCATGAATCACGCTCCCCTTGTATCTGGAACCTTGGGAAGTGACACAGGAAGACAGTGGGTCTTTGAAGAATATTCATGCTAATTGAGGAAAGAGGAAAAACAGAAATACAAATGGCGACACAAATAACATATGCTTACCCAGACAATGTGTTACAGCTCTACCTGAAAAAAACACATACACAATCTTAGGAGTGATGGAATAAGTAGGATAAGACAGCCGACCGGGTAGATGTAATCCAAGAACAATTCATCGCGAGGTGAATCTTGACATTGGCCTTTTGGAGATAACTCAAGTAGACAGCCGTCCTAGAGGTTGCTTACACGTGCTCATCTGAGCACCCTGCCTTGGGCAATATCTTACCATGCTCTCCACTGGGGGCTGGACATGGCTGGTTAGCCAGATGCCCCGATGGGGTTTTGCTGTTACTGTTGGGTGGACGCCAGCCTTGCATGGGGCTCCCTTAGGGCCCTTAACTAACCTCTCCACCACAGACAGGCCCTGGAAGGGCAGAGGAAGGTGAAGTCCACACACCATGAACCAGGCCCTCCCCCAAGGCTATTCCTCTCTTGGAACATCCTAGACCATTCTGTTTGTGGATGGTGAGGTTACCTGCACTTTCCCAATTTCCACCCATTCTTCTTTCATCCATTCTCTCACCCTTCAGCCTCTCAGCAAATATTTAGTGAGTACCTGTCCTATGCCAAACACCTTTCTAGGTGCTGGGAATATAGCAATAAGCACCCTAATCCAGGTCCTGCCTCATGGAGCTTCTGTCTCCTGGGCCGGGAGAGTGGGGAAATCAGTCTGTCTCCTTCCTGTCCCCCCCCAATCCCCCACCAAACCTCCTTAAGATCGAAGAAACTGTATATTTATCAAGCAGGACAGACCTGCTACCTCCTTTGGCCTTGGGGAGAATCTGCTACAGAAGACCGATGGTCCTCACGGTGGTGTGTCTGGAGGCCCCTGCAGGACGGGCTGGGTGGGAAGGTCAGAGCCCAGTGGCCAAACTCATAGGTATCTTCAGTTCAGTGGGTAATTGAAAACCAATGTGCAAGGAAGCAAGGTTTTGGAGGCTCCCCACCCCCCATAAATGGCCCTGAATGAGGTGGACAAGAATCAAATCAAATGAGAACTGACTGCAAACTAGGCCCAACAGTCTGGAGCTGGGGAAGGAGGTGGGGTGAGGGTAGGCTCGGTGATAAGCTTTGGGCATGTCAGGCCATACACTAGAACTTGGCCGGCAGCAGACTCTCCCCAGCCCAGACCAGTCCATTCCCAGGGATGCACGCAGCTTCGAAAGCAGTTCACAGTGGGACCCACAATGAAAACTTTGGAAATATCAACAACAGTAAACCTTTGGGGAGGGAAGCAAAATAAACCGGGTCTAACACTAGGAAGGTCCGCAGGCCCTTTAAGGACGAATGAAGTGGGCTTTGTGCACCTCAGCAAAGACCCATTGTGGGCAACAGAGAATGGGGACTTTTGTCTTTTCCTGCGTCCCCATGAAATGCTGGTGGCCAGCAAATCACCTCTTCTTTGCTTCTGAACTCTCCCCACCCCTTCCAACAACTCAAACGTTACAGAAGGCTTTTTTCTTCTAAAGACTCGAAAGCCTTCATAATACCCCACTGGGCACCTCCCCACATTGGAGGTTTTCTGGAACCATTGCCTAGAGTAGGAGGGTGAGGGGCG